>QRFJ01000108.1:1809144-1961729 GCA_006176705.1 Cocos nucifera | reverse complement strand
CTTTCGAGCCAAGGATGGTGAAGCTCGCGACAAGCGACGAGTAGGCAGAGCGGGAAGGCCGGCCGAGGAAAGAAAGCGCGCCGAAGCCTGGCCGCGTTCCCGAACTCCCCTGGTCGCGGGCGTGCCCGGACTCCACCCCAGGCTCGGGAGCGGGAAGCCACCGACGGAAAGACGCGCCGAAGTCCTCCTGGGCACCGAAGTCCCACCGACGCCGAGGTTCCCCCCGGCGCCGAGGTTCTCCTCGCGACGGGGTCCCTCCCCGCGCCAAGGTTCTCCCCTCCGACGGCGTTTTCACAGCTACGCCCCCCTCAACGCCCCGAAGGCTCAAGTGCTGCTGGAGATCAAGGGACGGCTTCCGGAGCCGGAGAGGATGCGTTCCCATCCAAGAAAACGCAACCCCAACAAGTTCTGCCTTTACCACCGTGACCACGGTCACGATACCGAGGAGTGCATCCAGCTCCAGGACGAAATCGAGGAGCTGGTCCGGCGGGGCAGGCTTGGCCGATTCCTGCGAAGACGATCCAAAGAGCAGGAAGATCGGCCGAGAGTGTTGCCACCGATTGGGAAAGATCGGCAGGAGGACCGGCCGTCTCTTGGCGTCATCAACACCATCTCGGGAGGACCGCAGCAGGGAAAGACCGACGAACCCGAGGGATCGGCAAAGAGGCAGAGGACCTCGGAGCCCGTGACCTTCACCGAGGCAGACGCCCAGGGGATCAGATTTCCGCACAACGACGCGGTTGTAATCTCTTTAAACGTCGCTGATTATGATGTACGCCGCGTCTTGGTGGATAATGGAAGTTCGGCGGACATATTGTTTTACGATGCCTTCTCGAAAATGTCCCTACCTGACACCCGCTTAGGACCTGTAAATTCCCCCCTAGTGGGATTTGCTGGACACGCCGTTCCGGTCGAAGGCATGGTGACTTTGCAGTGACGGCGGGCCGATCCCCAAAATCGGCCATGGCGCGGATCGGCTTTTTGTCGTAAGGACCCCGTCCGCCTATAATGCAATCCTTGGGCGACCAGGCCTTAACGCGCTGCGGGCGGTAGTGTCAACCTACTACTTAAAGGTAAAATTCCCGACGAACCATGGAGTCGGCGAAGTCAGAGGAGACCAAGCCTGGCAAAGCACTGCTACTCAATCGCCCTGCGCGAGGGAGACCGGCCCGACCCTTGCCTTGTTGACAGACTGGACGTCCGCGACGACCTCACTGAAGAACGGGGCAAACCTGCGGAAGACCTCGTCCCTGTGTCCTTACGCGATGGAGACCCGGGGCATGAGGTGCGGATCGGCTCCAACCTAGCGGCCGAGGTCGAGGGACAGCTCGTCGCCTTCCTCAGAAGGAATGCGGACGTCTTCGCCTGGGCCCCGGCGGATGTACCGGGGATCGACGCCGATGTCATAGAACATCGGCTGGCCACCGACCCAAGGCATCGACCCGTCAGAGAAAAATTACGCCGCCAAGCCCCAGAAAGACAGAAGGCGGTAGCCGAAGAAGTGGATAAGCTCTTGAAGCTGGACTCATCCGGGAGGTCAACTACCCGACCTGGGTCTCGAACGTGGTCCTCGTCAAAAAAGCAAACAACAATGGAGGATGTGCGTCGACTTCAAGAAGCTGAACAAAGCCTGCCCAAAGGACAGCTACCCCCTGCCGAGGATCGATCAACTGGTGGACGCAACCTCGGGCCACGAACTCCTTACTTTTATGGATGCGTTTTCTGGTTATAACCAGATACGCATGGCACCCGAGGATGAAGAAAAGACCACCTTTATTACTGACCGAGGTCTCTATTGTTACAGGGTCATGCCTTTCGGACTCAAGAATGCAGGAGCCACTTACCAGCGCTTGGTCAACAAGGTCTTCAAGGGCAGATCGGCCGCAACATGGAGGTGTACGTGGACGACATGCTGGTCAAAAGCCGAGCCTCGACGGACCACCTCGCCGACCTGAGGAAACTTTCGGTGCACTTAGAAGGCACAAGATGAAGTTGAACCGACCAAATGCGCCTTCGGCGTGACCTCCGGAAAATTTTTAGGATTCCTGGTGTCGAAACGCGGAATCGAGGCAAACCCCGAAAAAATCCGAGCCATCCAGGAGATGACTGCCCCGAAGACAATCAAGGAAGTTCAGCGCCTGGCTGGGAAGGTGGCGTCCTTGAACCGCTTTGTCTCAAGGTCGGCTGAGCGGTGCCTGCCTTTCTTCCAGGTCCTCAGGCGATCGAAAAATTTTTGCTGGACAGCGGAGTGCAAACAAGGCATTCGAAGAGCTTAAAACTACCTCGGCGCGCCTCCACTGCTGGCAAAGCCCGAACCTGGAGAAAGGGCTGCTCCTATACCTAGCTGTCTCTCCAATGGCCCTGGCGGCTGTCTTGGTCAGAGAAGATGCGAAGGCGCAACAACCAGTCTATTACGTGAGCCGAGCCTTGAGGGACGCGGAAACCAGGTACTCCAAGTTAGAAAAACTAATTTACTGTCTTCTGATCGCAGCTAGGAAGCTCCGACCTTACTTTCAGGGGCATACCATCACGGTCCTCACGGACCAACCATTAAGAGCCGTCCTCCACCGCGCAGACGCTTCAGGAAGAATTGCCAAATGGGCGATCGAGCTCACGGAGTTCGACATCAATTACCGGCCCCGGCCATCGATCAAGGCTCAGGTACTGGCGGACTTCGTGCTGGAGTGCACCGCCCCAGTTGAAGCCGAGCTTGAGTCAAGCGAGACTATCATCAGTGGGAGACCAGGCCCCGACGAAGCCGAGCTGTGGCGGTCGAGCTTCCCTGAAGAAAGGGCCGACCTCCTTGAAGGCGCCTGGGTTCTGCATGTGGATGGCTCGTCCAACTCTAGCGGGGCCGGCGCTGGGCTGGTCCTGGTTAGTCCCGAGGGGGTCGTCACCGAGTACGCGTTGCGCTTCGAGTTTTCCCACAACCAACAATGGGGCCGAGTATGAAGCGCTGATAGCCGGGCTGCAGATAGCCAGGGAATTGAAGGTGGGTCGGCTTCAAGTCTATAGCGATTCCCAGTTGGTGGTCGGTCAGGTCGGTGGCAGCTACGAGGCGCGGGAGGAAAGCATGGTGATGTACCTCGGGAAGGTGAAGAACTTAATACCAGCCTTCGACAGCTTCGACATTCGGCACATCCCAAGGACCGGGAATACAAGGGCCGACCTCCTCTCCAAGTTGGCCACCTCTGCCCCGGCCGAACTACCAAAAGAGGTGTTTCTGGAAACTCTGAAGCGCCCGACCACCGAAGAACCTCCGGCCGTCCTGCGGACGGACTTCGAGCCCAGCTGGATTGATCCGCTAATCGCCTACCTCGAAGAAGGAGTTCTCCCCCGCGATCGGAGAGAAGCTCGGAAGCTCAGGAGTCAAGCCTCCCGCTACGTCTTGTACGAGGGCAAGTTATACAAAAGGTCGTACTCCCTCCCGCTGCTGAGGTGCCTCCGACCCTCTGAAGCCTGCATCGCGCTGCAGGATGTCCACGAAGGGCTCTGCGGAAGTCACGTGGGAGCCAGATCCCTATCGCAAAAACTACTTCGGCAAGGGTATTACTGGCCGACCCTACTTCGTGATTCCATGGAATACGTGAAGAGGTGTGACCGCTGCCAGAAGAATGCCAGCGTGCAAAGGCAGCCGGCATCCGAACTCACTCCGCTCACTGCACCCTGGCCCTTCGCGCAGTGGGGGATGGACATCCTCGGCCCCTTCCCAACAGCGTCCGGACAACGGAAGTTCCTCCTAGTCGCGATCGACTACTTTACCAAGTGGGTCGAGGCGGAACCACTAGCGAAGATCACCGAGGCCAAGGTGCAGGACTTCGTCTGGAAGACGCTGATCTGCCGGTTCGGTCTGCCCCAAGCTCTCATAACCGATAACGGGCGACAGTTCGCCGGAGCTCGGTTTGCCGAGTTCTGCGAAGGACTAAACGTCTCCCACCACTTCACATCGGTGGCTCATCCGCAAGCCAATGGGGAAGCCGAAGTGACCAATCGGACCCTGCTGCAAGGCCTCAAGACGAGGCTCGATAAGGCAAAAGGGCCTGGGTAGACGAGCTCTACCACGTTCTCTGGGCGTACCGAACAACACAGAGGGTACCGACCGGCGAGACACCCTTCGCCTTGGCCTTCGGCACCGAGGCAGTCATCCCGATCGAGCTCAAACTCCCGTCTGCTCGAATCGTGGGCTTCAACGAGCAACTCAACTCCCAGGACCTCAGAACCAACCTCGACCTTGCTGGAAGAAAGGAGGGAGGCAGCCCGCATCCGAATGGCCGCCTACCAGCGGAAGGTGGCTCGGTATCACAATTCCAGAGTCAAAAGCAAGGCGTTCAGAGTTGGGGACTTAGTGCTCCGACGAGCAGCCAGTCTCCCAGCCCCAGAATCAAGGGAAGCTCGTCCCAAATTGGGAAGGTCCGTACGAAGTGGTAGAGGTCATCCGACCTGGTACCTATCGCCTAAAGGAGCTCGGAGGACTAGCGCTTCCCCGACCTTGGAACTCAGAAAACCTGAGAATGTACTACCAGTAGTTTCCCTCAATAAAACCTCGTTGCTCGACACTATCGTTTCAGGGTCACTGGGAAAAAAGCGAGCGGAAATGCCCCCACAGCCGGCTAGGAACAGGAGGAGAACCTCGTCCTAGCGTGAGCAAAGTCGAAGGCCCCGTCCACAAAGGACGGGATGGGGGGAGAAGCGAGGACGACGGTCCTCATGTGCCCCCACAGCCGGCTAGGAACAGGAGGAGAACCTCGTCCTAGCGTGAGCAAAGTCGAAGGCCCCGTCCACAAAGGACGGGATGGGGGGAGAAGCGAGGACGACGGTCCTCATGTGCCCCCACAGCCGGCTAGGAACAGGAGGAGGAACCTCGTCCTAGCGTGAGCAAAGTCGAAGGCCCCGTCCACAAAGGACGGGATGGGGGGAGAAGCGAGGACGACGGTCCTCATGTGCCCCCACAGCCGGCTAGGAACAGGAGGAGAACCTCGTCCTAGCGTGAGCAAAGTCGAAGGCCCCGTCCACAAAGGACGGGATGGGGGGAGAAGCGAGGACGACGGTCCTCATGTGCCCCCACAGCCGGCTAGGAACAGGAGGAGAACCTCGTCCTAGCGTGAGCAAAGTCGAAGGCCCCGTCCACAAAGGACGGGATGGGGGGAGAAGCGAGGACGACGGTCCTCATGTGCCCCCACAGCCGGCTAGGAACGGGAGGAGAACCTCGTCCTAGCATGAGCAAAGTTGAAGACCCCGTTCACGAAGGACGGGATGGGGGGAGAAGCTCGGACGACGGTCCGGATGTGCCCCCACAGCCCGTTAGGAACAAGAGGAGAACCTCGTCCTAACGTGAGCAAGGTTCAAGGCCTAGCCACAGAGTCTACGGCAAGCTTCACTACAGAAGACGAGGTCTCCTTCGGACCTCAGCTTCAACTTCGGTGTCAGCATCAGCGGGAGACGGGATCTCCCCCAAGCGATCATAACCTTGACTGCGAAAGAGGAGGTCTCCCCCGAATCGACTTCGGTTGATGAAGGCGATGTCAACTCCGACCCTGACCACGGGGGGCGACATTGACTCCGGCCTCAACGATGACTTCACCAATTTTGGCTGGAAATGAGTCCTCACTTCAACTCCAAACATCGACTGGGGATGAAACCCCCCCCCCGAGCTTCAGCTGCAACCAATGCGGAGCCTGGAAGAAGACTTCGGCAGTCGCCTGTTTTGGTACTCCCTTCCTTCAATTCTTGAACTCGGGAGTGGGGGGGCTATTGTTGGGGATAAATCCCGCTCCTGCCGAAGCCCGGCCCGACGCTCAGCCCAATGTAACCAGTAGCTGCTGAAGAGCTTCAGCGCCCAGGCGCCAGGCCGCGCCAGGCCTAAGACGGCCGAACTGCTTAGAGGCCGAACTCCCCTGCACCAAGGTCTCGGCCGAACCGCTTAGAGGCCGAACTCCCCTGCACCAAGGTCTCGGCCGAACTGCTTAGAGGGCGAACTCCCACCGCCAGCCGAACTTCCTGACGGCCGAGCTCCTTGGACTCCAAGCGGCTGGACTTCTTCAGGAGACGGACTCCTCCCAGACGCCCGTTCGGCCATCCGAGCTTTTCCCAGGTTTTCCCCTTCAGCTGAACTCTCCTACGAACCCATGCAGCCGAACTCCTTCGGACCCCACGGCCGAACTCCTTCGAACCCCACGGCCGAACTCCTTCGACCGACCCCAGGCGAGTCCGTGCAGCCGAACTCCTTCGGACCGACCCCAGGCGAGTCCATGCGGCCGAACTCCTTCGGACCGACCCTAGGCGAGCCCAGGCGGCCGAACTCCTCAGCGAGCCCTCGGACCGACCCCAGGCGAGTCCATGCGGCCGAACTCCTTCGAACTCCTTGGACCCCCCGGCCGAACTTCCTCCGGGACTCTCCAGCGGCCGAACTCTACAGATGGCCTGACCCTTCGGCTAGACGAACTCCCCCAGCTTCCCCTTCGCCGAACCGAACTCCGTTGCAAGTCCAAACTCCGTTGGATGAACCGTCGCCTGCAGCAAGACCGGACGGACGCCTTCCTTTCCGTACCGGACTCCATGTGGCCGACTGCTCGCCGGTATGGCTCCCACGACCTACCGGACGACGCCTTCCTTTCCGTACCGGACTCCATGTGGCCGACTGCTCGCCGGTATGGCTCCCACGACCTACCGGACGACGCCTTCCTTTCCGTACCGGACTCCATGTGGCCGACTGCTCGCCGGTATGGCTCCCACGATCTACCGGACGACGCCTTCCTCTCCGTACCGGACTCCATGCTGCCCGATGACTCTCTGCCAGACGGCACAGCCGTCACCTTCAACTAAGCTCCGCTATAAAAGGACCCCTCCCGACACACTAAGGCTAAGCTTTCTGAACTCTCGACTCTCTAAGCTTTCCTCCACCTCTCTAAGCTCCAGAACTCATTCCGAGCACTCCATTACTGTTGGCCGGAAGCTAACTTGACCGTCGGAGGGTCCTGCCGGAGCCACCACCCCACCGGTTCCGGACGGGACTTCCTTTTGCAGGTCCCCGGCGGCGCCCAGCGGCCTCGATTGCGGCGGCCTCCGGCGGCGACGGATTTCTGCACCAACAAGTATATTTAATATTTAATTTTTTAGAATAAATATAGATAATTTAATATTCATATCTATATGAATATTTATGAAAAAAATATGAATATGAATATTGATATGTCCACATTCTACCAATTTTCAGCCTTATATTCTACAAATTTGGATGGATACTGAATGACCAAAAGAAGGCTAACATCAATGGCAGAAGAAAGCAGATGCCAGAATTTCATTAATAAAACCACCATTTTGTCGAGCAATAACTTTACAAATACCCTTAGCGTGTCTATTTTACTTTTTGGTAGAAAAAGCATCCCCCGTATTAGCAAACGGCCTTTGAAACTCCCACTTGCTCTCCTATAATTCCACTCATTTGGTTCCAGTGGGTCTCTTGCGTCTCCCATTCTCCTTTTGTTCTCCATTGAATAAGATTTTGTCTGCAGAACTGATAAATTAATTTTCTCACTATTGTATTCTTTTTTGTTAGATAACTTATGTTAGTATTTAAAACCCAAGTGACACCTATCACCAAGATCACTAGAATACACTTAGGACCGAGGAAATGATCAAAATCCAAAGAAACCCACCCAATTCAATCCGATAACTTAAGAAAAAATAATAAAAGAATTTGTTAATATTACTAATTATTTTTCTCCTCCCAGCGCCTCCTTCTTATCTACTCTTTCTTTTATCCAACCCATCCTTCCAAAGGGGTGCTCCATTTGGCAACAGATGCTGTGGAGCCAAGTTCAATGTAGGTCCTTCTTGATGCAAGAATTGAAGGGATTGCCATTGATAAACGCATGATAGAGCATTCAATGATAATTTATTTTTTGATTTTTTTGTAAATATTTATATTAAAATGATGTGAAGCACTCATCTTCGTGAAAACAAAAAAAAGAATACGATGCAGTGGATCGAAAAAGGCCTTTTGGTAGCATCGGAGGGATCAGATGGCTCGGTGATCTTGTTGGTACAATAATTTTTTTTTCTTTCTAAAAAAATCATATTAATTAATAAATAAATTTTTATCTCTATCTTTTACAACAATCTTTATACATCCCTCATATGCTTTTCTTTTTGATGATACTGCCTTTTTTACTTCATTCTCCGGTTGATTTAGCTTTAGATAGAAAATTCAAGATTTAACTTAAAAGAAAGCTAAATTTTCTATCTCTTTTTTCCTTCCTTTTGTATGTAGAAGGGTGCTATCATGCTAGGAACTTTTAGGAATGATCAATACAAGGTGTTGAGGGAGCGCTACAAACTTTTATAAAATGGTGTGAGGATTGCAAATGATCAAAATTTTTTTTTTCTAGAAAAAATTAAAGGTGCATTCATAAATTTTTAGATTTGAAAGTTATTATTTCATTTTGTTCATGAAGTTAAAAATATTTATATTTTAAATGAGATTTTTTAGCAAATCTTTAATTATAAACCATTGAAAGTTTAAAATGTAAAATATGAAGATATCAAACAGAGGAAAATATGGATTTAAAATTTTTACTCAAAATGAAAATCTTAAATTTTATGATTGTAAATACTGATAAAAATATTTATTAAATAATTTTATTAAATATAAACTAATTTTTTTTTAAAAAAATTAATTTTAAAATAAGCTGGTTTTGCCAAACAGGCTCAAAATATTACTCATTTCTCCTTATCTAACCTGGCTCGACCTGATCCAACGCTCGGTAATGTCAAGCTCTGATCCATCCACCTTCGAACCGGTCCCATTTTCTCGGAGCAATCCCGCTCGGCCCACTTCTTACCATCCACGCCATGGTCGGTCGGCCAAGCGCTAAACCAAACGCCGGCACCTCTCGCTCCTCCCTCCGACTGCTCTCCAATAAAATCGTTCTCCTCTCTCTCCTTTCCAACCTCCCCGAAACGATCCAAAGCTAAGGTTTCTCCTAGCTTGTCCTCTCACCAAACCGAACCAAAACCCCTACCTCGCTGCAAGGCCCATGGCGAAGAGCCCGATCCGTGCGCCGCCATGGTGGGCGGCCGTGCTCAGAAGGCTCACCACCGCATCGGCGGCTCAGTTGAAGGCCCAGGCGGCGAGAGAGGAGGCGGAATGGAAGCCGCTCTACCGCCGGCTGTCGGTATTAGGCGGCGCCCCTGAGGGGAGCGTGACGGCGACGCTGGATCAGTGCGAGATGGAAGGGTGGAGGGTGACGGCACGCTGGCTTATGAAGCACATCCGCGAGCTCCGCAAGTACCGCCGCCACAAGCACGCCCTCGAGGTGAGCCCAATCCTCTCTCTCTCCTTCCCCGTCTCCCAACCCTATCATTTCCTCGTTTAATCCTATTAAAAAGCCCTTTGTTGGTCTCAGATCGTCTTGTATTCTTGAACTTAGCCTTGATAGGTGTTGCATGCCCGAATTGTATGGATAATTTTTGGTTATATTACAAGTGCGATATGATCTACATCAGTATTTTAATTTCGGGCTATCTTTCATTTGGTTGGAGTTTGTTTCGATAACTCTCAGAATTGGGGTGGCTAAAAGAAGGTTCTTTATGATGTTGGGACTTGTCCATTTTTTGACGTCTGAGGTCTGAGATCATATATTTCTGTGGCCATTATCACTTAAATATAATGAACCGAGTCAAGTGTTTGTGCTTTTGTATCATGCTCATTTAGTTTTCAGTGTGATGATCTCAAGTTTGTTACCTGTATTTGCGGGTAGTTTATAGGTGGATTGTCTGTTTAGAAAGTTATTGCTTAAATGTGGATGAAGGGAGTCAAAGTTAGCTTGTTTATCAAATTAAAACAATTGTAAAATAGTTTATTTTGTTACTTGTAATTATGATTACAAACTTAATAATTACTAGAAGGATGGTAATATAATCTTGCCCCTTTGGATGTCATTTTGTATTGAATAGAGTTCCCTGATTTCTTCATGGATGCTACATTTGCTATCATATATGAAGTGGTGACCGTGGCTTCTCTTGCTGAAAGTAAAGCATGAGTCACTTTGTACACTATACTTTTAGGAGTGAAACACAAGCTAAACTACTTATATCTGAAGAACAGATATGTAACAGGTTGGAGCTCAAGATATTTTTCTTGCTATGCATTAGATGCCATGGAAGCATGAAATGTTCTTTTAAATAGTGTACCCTTTTTTACCCAGTGTGTAGTAAACAAATAAATAAATTGGACTTTGTTTGGTACCCTCATGTAGCTCGATACAGCAGCTGATAATTTACAAGTGTGGATGTTTCACATGTCTCTGTTCTATCAGTCAGTACATTTGTGATTTTGCTGATTCTCCAGACAAATTTTTACCTCTCTCTGTCTCTCTAAAAGCATCAGTAAAGCCAACCTGGTTTACTCCACCAGCCCTTATACTTCAATTTGTATACCATCTGGTTTTGTCGTCACACTCCATTCATTCTAGGACTCCTTTATGCAATTGTATGTTTATAAACCTCTTATACGGTCTCTACCTCTGTCATCCCTTTTGTATGCCTACTTTCTAGCCCCATTGCATGAGCCTCATCATATGCTCCATCTGTCCATGGTTTTATTATTCTTCCCAAAATGATCCTCATGCATGGCATCGATGTGATTTATTTTCCTTGTTGCTATGTTTATTGGCTTGCATATGTATTATCACCTGCACCAAACACCACATTCTTCGTCCTTTATATTGATTCACTCTTTGAAAATGTTTTACTTCTTACTCTTCTATAGATTTTCAATTTCGTGTTTTTAGCCTTCATTTTGTTGACTGCCTCTTAGGCCTTTAGATTCCAGGACCAAGTATCTGAGGGCATTTCATTTTTAACCTGTTGGCTTTCTAAGCACATCATATATTTTGCCCCTCCCATCATATTTTCCAATTAATTTTGATGTTAATTCACATTCCATTACATGTTTTTTCATTCCAACTCCTGTTGACTTTAGCTGTCTGCGCTTTGAATGAATTTAAATGTGCCTTAGAGTGCTGTTCACTTGATTTGTTCTCCTAATTAGCAAAATCCATTTGGGCCAGTACATTATACGTGTTTCTTGAGACATGCCTTTTAGCGTTGAACGTCTTGACACATCTGTATGTGATTTTTATGTTTTGAGACATTGTTAACATATACCTTGTCTTATAAACTTTTCTTGTTGCCTATTTGTTTGTTAGACTGTGAAAGGAAATAGGGATGTGATTTTCAACATCTTGCAGTTGCAAAATCACATATTTGGGACATGCAAGATCACCATATTGTTTTAGGATCTTTTGGTTGCAAAGCATTCCATATTGGGCTGGGAGAAACATATATTACAAAAAAAAAAAAAGTAAAAATAAAAATATGGAAAGATTTACAGTTTCCCATTCTATGCAACATCAATTGCTTTTTCATTTTAGGAAACTTGGATTTGAGGGAAGCTAACAAGGAAGTATTCTTTTATCATTGATTATCTCTCTTTTTTTTTTTTAGGATGTTGTTGTCATATTTATTTATTGGTGCTCCTTTTTCTAATGTCAAAACAATTTTGGAACCACCGCTACTACATGTATAAATTGTTTGAAAATAGTATATATCTTATATCTATTTATCTGTCTTCGTTTGAAACTAGTACCGATTTGTCATTGCTAACTAGTACCGTTTTGTCATTGCTATCCATCCTTTTGTGTTTAATTTTTCATTTTTTAATTCTAAATTTTTTATGATTCTTAAGGTCATTGTGCATGAACGGCCATTTTTATTTGTGCCTGACTTCTTGATAGATGATGCATTGGATGGAAAGGAGAGGTATGGAAACACCAAATGGCTACCATGCAATACGCTTAGATCTTATATCAAAAATCAAGGGAATAAGATCTGCAGAGGAGTATTTTTCAAACCTCCCAGAACCTGCCAAGAACCAGCGAACCTATGGAGCTCTTTTCGGCTGTTACTGTTCAGGAAGAATGATGGACAGGGCCGTTGCCCTCTTCGAGAAAATGAAGGAATGGAAGTTTGCTTCTAATGCTCTCATCTATAACAACCTAATGAGCCTTTATATGAAGTTAGGCCAGCTGGAAAAGATACCAATCTTATTCCAGGAAATGAAGGCGAGTAATGTCCTGCCAGATAGTTGCACATATAGGATCATAATGAAAAGCTATGTCTCAATGAGTGACATAGTCTCTGTTGAGAGAGTTACACAGGAAATGGGAAGTCAAGGTGCCTCGGATTGCCTTACATATTGCCATCTAGCTTCGCTCTATAACTCAGCTGGCCTTTTTGAGAAAGCTGAGATTGCCCTCAAGAAGGCTGAATTAGTCATGGGCAGCCATGAGTTGTCATCATTCCGTTTGCTTTTAAGTTCATATGCTGCAGCTGGTAATCTATCAGAGGTCAAAAGGGTCTGGAATTTGTTTAAAGCCAGGGTTCCAAGGCCTACTAACACGAACTATCTCATCATGCTTGAGGCTCTTAGGAAACTTGATGATATGGATGGACTGAAGCAGTGCTTTGAGGAGTGGGAATCTGGCTGTGTGAACTATGATATAAGACTGGTGAACATATTCATAGGTGCATACTTAAGAAGGGGGATGGAGGATGAAGCCAAATTGCTCCGGGAAAAGGCTGACCAAAAGGGTGAATGGTCTGATGAGCACACTTTTGTGCTGTTTATAGATCACTATTTAAAGAGTCGTAAACTAGAGTTGGCTCAAAAATATTCAAAGCTTGCAACTTCTATTGTGAAGAAAGGACAGTTGAAAATTGTAGAAACAGGTGATGTTTCCTGAATTGTGGGAAAGCACGTGGCTTAGAAATGTTTTCTTTTTATACTTTTTCTTTTGATCTGAGGTATCCACAATATTCAAGGTGATTCCAATCCTAATTCAAATGAACAGGATCTGTATTATGAATTCTTTTTGGAATATTTAGAGCATCTAATGCCAATAAAAAAATCTTACTCTTTTTTCTTTTTTTCTGGCTTAAGAGAGAGGGAGATACCTATAACCCAATTGGGTATGTAACTTACAAGTCTGGTTGCTGAGCAAAGTGACCCCCAGCTCATAATGAGCATGATAGGTTACCAATGGAGCTTGGCTATTATTGATATTCAATATAGGCTCTGTTTGGCAATGTTGGAGGTTGTAGAGTTTTCATTTGTAGAGCTTTTGCTAGTGAATTTTTCATTTTTTTTTAAAAAAAATTTATTGTTTGTTTACTACATTTTTGAAATGATGCGGAACTTAACATCTGTTTGGTGATCAAACTTGAAAAGTATTTTTAGTATTAAAAAATAATAATAAAGAATATTATATAGTGCTTTCAATTATTTAATTACTTTTACTATCAACATTATTATTATAAAATATTCTTAATTTATCAACTATTTATTTTGATTTTTAGTCTATATAATATGATAAATAATAAATTTATATATTAATATAAAGTATAATAGTGGATTTATACTATTATTATATTGTAATGATATTATATTATTGTAATGTAATTATTGAAATATAATAATGATAATTGTTGGGGATAAATTTCGCTCCTGCCGAAGCCCGGCCCGACGCTCAGCCCAATGTAACCAGTAGCCGCTGAGGAGCTTTAGCGCCAGGCGCCAGGCCGAGCCCCTACCACGGCCGAACTGCCTAGAGGCCGAACTCCCCTGCACCAAGGTCCGGGCCGAACTACCTAGCTGCTGAACTCCCCAGCCCCAGGCTCCGGGCCGAACTCCCAGCGGCCGAACTTCTTCCAGCAGGCCGAACTGGTCAGCTTCCGAGCTTCTTTCGGACTCCCAGCGTCGAGACCAAACTTTCTGGGCGGCCGAACTCTTTCGGACTCCCCACGGCCGAACTCCTTCGGACCGACTCCAAGCGGCCGAGCTTCAATGAAGTCCCCTCAGCAGTCGTCACTCGGCCGAACTCCGCAGCGGTCGCCCTCATCGAACTTCGGGCCGATCGAGCTCCTACCGAATTCTCAAGTGTCCAAGCCTCAGCCGAAGTCCAACAGCCGGCCGAACCTCCAAACGGCCGAGCTTCGGATTCTCAGCAGCCGAACTCTTCAGCGGACGAGCCTTAGCTGCATACCTCCAGCCAGACGTCTATGGGAGCCGAACTCCCTCCTATCTTCTTCTTCAGGAGCCCGAACTCCTCCGAAATGGGCACACGAAGGCCTTCAACCCTTCATTCGGCAAGCTCTGCAACCGCCGCAGGCGATAGCGACCCACTGTCAGGCGGCGATGGCTGTCACCCTCAATCCGCCGACCCAGGCGGCGATGGCTGTCACCCTCAATCCGCCGCACACGGTACCAGTGAGACTGACTCCGCCGAACCTCGAGCGGTCCGCCAGCACGCGGCTGCAGTTGTCACCATCAAGCTCCACTATATAAAGGACCCTCCCGACACGCTAAGGCTAAGCTCTCTGAACTCTTGACTCTCTAAGCTCTCCTCCACATCTCTAAGCTCCGGAACTCATTCCGAGCACTCCATTACTATTGGCCGGAAACTAACTTGACCGTCGGAGGGTCCTGCCGGAGCCACCACCCCACCGGTTCCGGACGGGACTTCGTTTTGCAGGTCCCCGGCGGCGCTCAGCGGCCTCGATTTCGGCGACCTTCGGCGGCGACGGATTTCTGCACCAACAGATTGGCGCTGGAAGAAGGGCTTGAACCTTCGAGGTTCCCTTGTTCTTAAAGGAGTGCTCGGCGACGATTTCCTTCCCCTGCTCCGGATCTCTCTTCTCCCTCTTCAGTATTCCTTTTCTGGAAAGAAAAATGCCCCCCAGAAGAGCCTCGACCCGGAGGTCGGCAGCCTCCGCGATCCCGTTCCGGGTCCCGTCCGCTCCCACCGGCCCCGGCAACACGGGCCCGCTCCGTACTCGCGGTAGATGCGGAGCGGTTCGACCTGCTTGCCCAGTAGGTCCGCGATCTTACGGAGGCGGTGCAGGCAGTGCAGGCCACGCATTCGCGAGGTCCGGCGCCCACTCGACCGGCGCGGGGTTCCCCGGAGCCCGGGAACCCAGTCCAGGAGCGATCGATGTGGGCTACCCGACCTCCGGCCCTCGGAAGAGAAGGGCAGCCGGCAAGGAGCCCCTGCTCGGACCGCGGCTCGACCCAGGGAGAGGCTTCACACCTATTCCGCGAGAAGACCTTGGGGATTAAGGATCGCGAAGATTTCCTGGATCAAAGGCTCTTGGAGATGGGACGACGCATAGAAGAACTTCGTCATACTCCTTCCTCCCGCGGTAACGATATTTGCACTGATCCTCCCTTCTCACAGAAAATTATGCAGGAACAGGTACCGCCGAACTTCAAGCTCCCGCATTTTGAAAGCTACGATGGGACCACCGACCCGGTCGACCATTTGGAGGCCTTCAGGACAACGATGTTGCTCCATGGCGCGCCTGATGCCATTTTGTGTCGGGCTTTCCCTTCTACCCTCAAGGGAGCGGCCAGGAATTGGTACTCGGCGCTTAAGCCGGGCACCATCCTATCGTTTGACCAAATGAGTCAACAATTCGCGGCCCACTTCGTCAGCAGCAAACGACCGCGCAGAGGCTCGGATTCCTTGTTGGCCATCAGGCAAAAAGAGGGGGAACCCATCCGGGCTTACGTCACCCGGTTCAACGCTGCCGCGCTGGAAGTCCGGAACCTGGACCAATCAGTTGCTATGGCCGCCCTCAAGGGCGGCCTTCAGAAGAACGACCTGTTGTTCTCCCTGGAAAAGAAATATCCCAGGGATTTCGCTGACATGCTAGCTCGGGCCGAAAGCTATGCCCGGGCAGAGGAGGCTTTTGAGGCCAAGGATAATGAAGCTCGCGACAAGCGACGAGTAGGCAGAGCGGGAAGGCCCGCCGAAGAAAGAAAGCGCACCGAAGCTTGGCCGCGCTCCCGAACTCCCCCTGGTCGCGGGCGAGCCCGGACTCCACCTCAGGCTCGGGGGCGGGAAGCCACCGACGGAAGGGCACGCCGAAGTTCCCCTCGGCATCGAAGTCCCCCCCGACGCCGAAGTTCCCCGGCGGCGCCGAGGTTCTCCCCCGCGACGAGGTTCCTCTCCGCGCCAAGGTTCTCCCCTCCGACGGCGTTTTCACAGTACGCCCCCCTCAACGCCCCGAAGGCTCAAGTGCTGCTGGAGATCAAGGGACGACTTCCGGAGCTGGAGAGGATGCGTTCCCATCCCAGAAAATGCAACCCCAACAAGTTCTGCCTTTACCACCGTGACCACGATCACGATACCGAGGAGTGCATCCAGCTCCAGGACGAAATCGAGGAGCTGGTCCGGCGGGGCAGGCTTGGCCGATTCCTGCAAAGACAACCTAAAGAGCGGGAAGATCGACCGAGAATGTTGCCGCCGAATGGGGACCGGGGGAGGATCGGCAGGCAGGATCGGTCCGCCTCTCGGCGTCATTAACACCGTTCTCGGGAGGACCGCAGCGGGGAAAGACCAACGAATCCGAGGGACCGGCGAAGAGGCAGAGGACCTCGGAGCCCGTGACCTTCACCGAGGCAGACGCCCAGGGGATCCGATTTCCACATAACGACGCGGTTGTAATCTCTTTAAACGTCGCTGATTATGATGTACGCCGCATTTTTGGTGGATAATGGAAGTTCGGCGGACATATTGTTTTACGATGCCTTCTTAAAAATGTCCCTACCTGACACCCGCTTAGGACCTGTAATTCCCCCCTGGTAGGATTTGCGCGGACACGCCGTTCCGTTCCGGTCGAAGGCATGGTGACTTTGGCGGTGACGGCGGGCCAATCCCCAAAATTGGCCAAGGCGCGGATCGACTTTCTGGTCGTGAGGACTCCGTCCGCCTATAATGCAATCCTTGGGCGACCCGGCCTAAACGCACTACGGGCGGTAGTGTCAACCTACTACTTAAAGATGAAATTCCCGACGAGCCACGGAGTCGGCGAGGTCAGAGGAGACCAAGCCCTGGCAAAGTACTGCTACTCAGTCGCCCTGCGCGGGGGAGACCGGCCCGACCCTTACCTTGTTGATGGACTGGACGTCCGCGACGACCTCACTGAAGAACGGGGCGAACCTGCGGAAGACCTCGTCCCTGTGTCCTTACGCGACGGAGACCCGGGGCATGAGGTGCGGATCGGCTCCAACTTGGCGGCCGAGGTTAGGGGACAGCTCGTCGCTTTCCTCAGAAGAAATGCGGACGTCTTCGCCTGGGCCCCAGTGGATGTACCAGGGATCGACGCCGATGTTATAGAACATCGGCTGGCCATCGACCCAAGGCACCGACCCATCAGAGAAAAGTTACGCCACCAAGCCCCAGAGAGATAGAAGGCGGTAGCCGAAGAAGTGGATAAGCTCCTCGAAGCCGGACTCATCCGGGAGGTCAACTATCCGACCTGGGTCTCGAACGTGGTCCTCGTCAAAAAAGCAAACAACAAATGGAGGATGTGCGTCGACTTCAAGAAGCTGAACAAAGCCTGCCCAAAGGACAGCTACCCCTTGTCGAGGATCGATCAGCTGGTGGACGCAACCTCGGGCCACGAGCTCCTCACTTTTATGGACGCATTTTTTGGTTATAACCAGATACGCATGGCGCCCGAGGATGAAGAAAAGACCACCTTTATTACTGACCGAGGTCTCTATTGTTACAGGGTCATGCCTTTCGGACTCAAGAATGCAGGAGCCACCTACCAGCGCTTGGTCAATAAGGTCTTCAAGGGGCAGATCGGCCGCAACATGGAGGTGTACGTGGACGACATGCTAGTCAAAAGCCGAGCCTCGACAGACCACCTCGCCGACCTTGAAGAAACTTTCGGTGCGCTTAGGAGGCACAAGATGAAGTTGAACCCGACCAAATGTGCCTTCGGCGTGACCTCCGGAAAATTTCTAGGATTCATGGTGTCGAGACGCGGAATCGAGGCAAATCCCGAGAAAATCCGAGCCATTCAGGAGATGACTGCCCCAAAAACAATTAAGGAAGTTCAGCGCCTGGCTGGGAAGGTGGCATCCCTGAACCGCTTTGTCTCGAGGTCGGCCGAGCGGTGCCTGCCCTTCTTCCAGGTCCTCAGGCGACCGAAAGATTTTTGCTGGACAGCGGAGTGCAAACAGGCATTCGAGGAGCTCAAAAACTACCTCGGCGCGCTCCTGCTGCTGGCAAAGCCCGAACCTAGAGAAGGGCTGCTCCTGTACCTAGCTGTCTCTCCAATGGCCCTGGCGGCTGTCCTGGTCAGGGAAGATGCGAAGGCGCAGCAACCAGTCTACTACGTGAGCCGAGCCTTGAGGGATGCGGAGACCAGGTACTCTAAGTTAGAAAAATTAATTTACTGTCTTCTAATCGCTGCTAGGAGGCTCCGACCTTACTTTCAGGAGCATACCATAACGGTCCTCACGGACCAACCAATAAGAGCCGTCCTCCACCGAGCAGACGCTTCAGGAAGAATCGCCAAATGGGCGATCGAGCTCACGGAGTTCGACATCAATTACCGACCCAGGCCATCGATCAAGGCTCAGATACTGGCGGACTTCGTGCTGGAATGCACCGCACCAGTTGAAGCCGAACTTGAATCAAGCGAGATTATCATCGGAGGGAGACCAAGCCCCAAACGAAGCCGAGCGTGGCGGTCGAGCTTCCCTGAAGAAAGGGCCGACCTTCTTGAAGGCGCCTGGGTTCTGCACGTGGATGGCTCATCCAACTCTAGCGGGGCCGGCGCAGGGCTGGTCCTGGTTAGCCCCGAGGGGATCGTCATCGAGTACGCGCTGCGCTTCGAGTTTCCTACAACCAACAATGGGGCCGAGTATGAAGCGCTGATAGCCGGGCTGCAGATAGCCAGGGAATTGAAGGTGGGTCGGCTTCAAGTCTATAGCGACTCCCAGTTGGTGGTCGGTCAGGTCGGCGGTAGCTACGAGGCGCGGGAGGAAAGCATGGTGATGTACCTCGGGAAGGTGAAGAACTTAATACCAGCCTTCGACAGCTTCGACATTCGGCACATCCCAAGGATCGGGAATACAAGGGCCGACCTTCTCTCCCAAGTTGGCCATTTCTGCCCCGGCCGAACTACCAAAAGAAGTGTTTTCTGGAAACTCTGAAGTGCCCGACCACCGAAGAACCTCAGGCCATCCTGCGGACGGACTTCGAGCCCAGCTGGATCGACCCGCTGATCGCCTACCTCGAAGAAGGGGTCCTCCCTCACGACCGGAGAGAAGCTCGGAAAGCTCAGGAGTCAAGCCTCCCGCTACGTCTTGTACGAGGGCAGGTTATATAAAAGGTCGTACTCCCTCCCGTTGCTGAGGTGCCTCCGACCCTCTGAGGCCTACATCGCGCTACAGGATGTCCACGAAGGACTCTGCGGGAGTCACGCAGGAGCCAGATCCCTATCGCAAAGACTACTTCGGCAAGGGTACTACTGGCCAACCCTACTTCGTGATTCCACGGAATACGTGAAGAAATGCGACCGCTGCCAGAAGAACGCCAGCGTGCAAAGGCAGCCGACGTCCGAACTCACTCCGCTCACTGCACCCTGGCCCTTCGCGCAGTGGGGAATGGACATCCTCGGCCCCTTCCCAACGGCGTCCGGACAACGGAAGTTCCTCCTGATCGCGATTGACTACTTTACCAAGTGGGTCGAAGCGGAACCACTAGCAAAGATCACCGAGGCCAAGGTGCAGGACTTCGTCTGGAAGACGCTGATCTGCCGGTTCGGTCTGCCCCGAGCCCTCATAACCGATAATGGGCGATAGTTCGCTGGAGCCCGGTTTGCCGAGTTCTGCGAAGGACTAAACGTCTCCCACCACTTCACATCGGTGGCTCATCCGCAAGCCAATGGGAAAGCCGAAGTGACCAATCGGACCCTGCTGCAAGGCCTCAAAACGAGGCTCGACAGGGCAAAAGGGGCCTGGGCAGACGAACTCTACCACGTCCTCTGGGCATACCGAACAACGCAGAGGGTACCGACCGGCGAGACACCCTTCGCCTTGGCCTTCGGCACCGAGGCAGTCATCCCGATCGAGCTCAAACTCCCGTCTGCTCGAATCGTGGGCTTCAACGAGCAAACTCAACCCCCAGGACCTCAGAAGCCAACCTCGACCTTCTAGAAGAAAAGAGGGAGGCAGCCCGCATCCGGATGGCCACCTACCAACGGAAGGTGGCTCGGTATTACAATTCCAGAGTCAAAAGCAAGGCGTTCAGAGTTGGGGACTTGGTGCTCCGACGAGCAGCCGTCTCTCAGCCCCAGAGTCAAGGGAAGCTCGTCCCAAATTGGGAAGGTCCGTACGAAGTGGTAGAGGTCATCCGACCTGGAACCTATCGCCTAAAGGAGCTCGGAGGACTAGCGCTTCCCCGACCTTGGAACTCAGAAAACCTGAGAATGTACTACCAGTAGTTTCCCTCAATAAAACCTTGTTGCTCGACACTATCGTTTCAGGGTCACTGGGAAAAAAGCGAGCGGAAATGCCCCCACAGCCCGCTAGGAACAGGAGGAGAACCTCGTCCTAGCACGAGCAAAGTCGAAGGCCCCGTTCGCAAAGGAACGGGATGGGGGGAGAAGCTCGGACGACGGTCCTCGGATGTGCCCCCACAGCCGGCTAGGAACAGGAGGAGAACCTCGTCCTAGCGTGAGCAAAGTCAAAGGCCCCGTCCACAAAGGACGGGATGGGGGGAGAAGCGAGGACGACGGTCCTCATGTGCCCCCACAGCCGGCTAGGAACAGGAGGAGAACCTCGTCCTAGCGTGAGCAAAGTCGAAGGCCCCGTCCACAAAGGACGGGATGGGGGGAGAAGCGAGGACGACGGTCCTCATGTGCCCCCACAGCCGGCTAGGAACAGGAGGAGAACCTCGTCCTAGCGTGAGCAAAGTCGAAGGCCCCGTCCACAAAGGACGGGATGGGGGGAGAAGCGAGGACGACGGTCCTCATGTGCCCCCACAGCCGGCTAGGAACAGGAGGAGAACCTCGTCCTAGCGTGAGCAAAGTCGAAGGCCCCGTCCACAAAGGACGGGATGGGGGAGAAGCGAGGACGGGATGGGGGGAGAGAGCGAGGACGACGGTCCCCATGTGCCCCCACAGCCCGTTGGGAACAGGAGGAGAATTTCGTCCTAACGAGAGCAAAGTCGAAGACCCCGTTCATGAAGGATGGGATGGGGGGAGAAGCTCGACGACGGTCCGGATGTGCCCCCATAGCCCGTTAGGAACAAGAGGAGAACCTCGTCCTAAACGCGTGAGCAAGGTCCAAGGCCGAGCCCCAGAGTCTACGGCAAGCTTCACTCAGAAGACGAGGTGCTTCAGACCTCGGCTTCAACTTCGGTCAGCGTCAGCAGACGGTCAGCGGGAGACGGGATCTCCCCCAAGCGATCATAACCTTGACTGCAAAAGAGGAGGTCTCCCCCGAATCGACTTCGGTTGATGAAGGCAATGTCAACTCCGACCCTGACCACGGGGGGCGACATTGACTCCGGCCTCAACGTCGGCTTCACCAATTTTGGCTGGAAACGAGTCCCACTTCAACTCCAAACATCGACTGGGGATGAGACCTCCCCCAAGCCTCAGCTTCAACTTCAGCGTCAATATTGGCTGGAGATGAGACCTCCCCCGAGCTTCAGCTGCAACAAATGCGGAGCCTGGAAGAAGACTTCGGCAGTCGCCTGTTTTGGTACTCCCTTCCTTCAATTTTTGAACTCGGGAGTGGGGGGGCTACTGTTGGGGATAAATCCCGCTCCTGCCGAAGCCCGGCCCGACGCTCAGCCCAATGTAACCAGTAGCCGCTGAAGAGCTTTAGCGCCAGGCGCCAGGCCGAAGCCCCTACCACGGCCGAACTGCCTAGAGGCCGAACTCCCCTGCACCAAGGTCCGGGCCGAACTACCTAGCTGCCGAACTCCCGCCCCAGGCTCCGGGCCGAACTCCCAGCGGCCAAACTTCTTCCAGCAGGCCGAACTGGTCAGCTTCCGAGCTTCTTCCGGACTCCCAGCGTCGAGACCAAACTTCCTGGGCGGCCGAACTCTTTCGGACTCCCCACGGCCGAACTCCTTCGGACCGACTCCAAGCGGCCGAGCTTCAATGAAGTCCCCTCAGCAGTCGTCACTCGGCCGAACTCCGCAGCGGTCGCCCTCATCGAACTTCGGCCGATCGAGCTCCTACCGAATTCTCAAGTGTCCAAGCCTCAGCCGAAGTCCAACAGCCGGCCGAACCTCCAAACGGCCGAGCTTCGGATTCTCAGCAGCCGAACTCTTCAGCGGACGAGCCTTAGCTGCATACCTCCAGCCAGACGTCTATGGGAGCCGAACTCCCTCCTATCTTCTTCTTCAGGAGCCCGAACTCCTCCGAAATGGGCACACGAAGGCCTTCAACCCTTCATTCGGCAAGCTCTGCAACCGCCGCAGGCGATAGCGACCCACTGTCAGGCGGCGATGGCTGTCACCCTCAATCCGCCGACCCAGGCGGCGATGGCTGTCACCCTCAATCCGCCGCACACGGCACCAGTGAGACTGACTCCGCCGAACCTCGAGCGGCCCGCCAGCACGCGGCTGCAGTTGTCACCATCAAGCTCCACTATATAAAGGACCCTCCCGACACGCTAAGGCTAAGCTCTCTGAACTCTTGACTTTCTAAGCTCTCCTCCACATCTCTAAGCTCCGGAACTCATTCCGAGCACTTCATTACTGTTGGCCGGAAACTAACTTGACCGTCGGAGGGTCCTACCGGAGCCACCACCCCACCGGTTCCGGACGGGACTTCGTTTTGCAGGTCCCCGGCGGCGTCAGCGGCCTCGATTTCGGCGACCTCCGGCGGCGACGGATTTCTGCACCAACAATAATTATATAATTTTGCTGTAATATAGTATAATGTTATTATATGTTTCCTACTATATTATGTTGTTATTATTGTAATATCAAAAATTATTATTGTAAAGTGTTATTAATTTATAAATTATATTTATATTTTAATCTAAATAATATGATTATTTTGGGGTAATTATCAAGTTATAAGGAATATTATGATAGCAAACAAAGTAGTTCTTGACTTTAATAGCAATATAAATATTTAATTTTGCTGGTCTAAATATAAAATGATAATAAAATTGTTCATATATTCTCAAACATAATAGTGAGATAAATGTTTACCAATATATCTCAATATCTATGTTACCAGCACAATACCTTAAATAAACAAATTAATCAATCATAGCATCAGTCACAGGGTTATTCAATGTTTGACTTTGTTCCATGCTCCTTTTATTTTTCTATGGTTCCTCCAACGATGAGTAGAGAGTAGATCCTTCTCATTATCATAAAGTTGAAACTCAACATCCTTAATTGTATGATTATAGTAATAAAAAGATATCAACTTAAATAATTATGATGATAAAAATATTTTTAATTAATTTTTTAAAAAATCTTTATTGCCAGGGTCCAAACTCAAAGTATGTTGGTGAGCATTGATGACCATCTTAAGAAAAAAAAAAAAAAAAAAAAAGAAAAAAAAAAAAAGACATTCCAATGCATCATCTCAAGTAAAGTTTGTGTTATAGTTTCAAATTTGAGCTTTTTTTTTTTTTAGTAGATATTTTTTAAAAATTTTTTCAAAAAAATAAAAAGTTATTTCTAATTTTTTAATAGATTTTAATTATTTAAAAAAAAAAGAAAAATACTTTCTACACCATCCATGGTGCAGCATGGTGCACAACTAGCATGCAGTGTTCAAAAAAAATATTTTTTTCTATCGAATCTGCATGGATCTTGCATGAGTGCCAGTCATCGCACATGGTGTGTGACTCGTGGCGTAGAAGTATGACCCCAAAAAAGCTTTTGGCCCTCTAAGAAATGCTTTTTGACCTGTAAAAGCAATGCTAAATAGAGTCATGATGTCTTACCGAATCAAGTCTATTGATCTATCGATATGCGCTCGCTAAACGTCCATAGGGATTTTTTCTATTGTGTTAAAGATACATTTATTTTGTTGAAGGATGCAAGAAAGAAATGTTTGTAAATTTCAAACAACATGAGACTTGGAAGAAATCCTTGCTTCTACAATTGAAAATAGGCTTCAGTGGTGCAATGAAAGAATCTAGGAAATAATCAGAGCTACAACAGAAAGAATAAGAAAGGAATCAAATGAGTTTAGAAAAAAAAAGGATTTAGCTTATGCAGATCTATTGATTGATTTAGGTATTAACATGAGGAGTCCCCCCGTTTTTTTACTCAGTAGCTCTAATATTATGTAGCAACTAGAATATCTATTTTGGTGAATAGATTAAATTTCTAGCATGAACTCATGAATTGAGAAGAAATAAGCACGGTAAACCAACCAAATCAAGCAAAGCTATGCTTAGATCATGCTGAAGTACTTGCAAAATTGGAGATGGTCGACTCTTGAATCAAAACTAAGGTTTTCAATGACACCATTTCTTTTTAAGATATTGGTATAGTTAATCACTCTTAGCCACATGGCAGCATCAGGAAGATCATTGATTTGAAGGTATCCTGATGATATAGTTACACAACCAGTTTTATATCCAGATCGATTGAATACCGACGTAGTATTATAGTTAATTAGATACTGAGATAACTGGTTCACATTAGTGAGATGCTAATTTACAGCTTCTCACATATTTATACAAATAGATGATATCGACAATCTACCATCCTCATGATCATGTTAGTAGACTTGGCTTGAAGTCCCATTATGAGATGAGATCGGTTTTCTATCGTTCTGCTAGCGTAATAGCTTGAGTTGAGATCAGTATAATGTCACCCTACCCGTTTGCATTCTATTTCAAGATCAGGTTTTAACTGGCATGCCTACAAGCACCTTTATGTTGAGGTTGGGTTATCACTGACTTTCATATTATCAGCCTTACTTCAAGACAAGGTCGGTTAGAAACCGTCTTACCAATGTAATCTTCAACTCAGTGCTGAGAGAAATCTGTCACTCTCTGACTATATCATAACTATCATCCAGCTAGACTATAGCTGTTTTCCAACTATGCTACAGTTAATCTCCATATTAAACTAGCAATTTCGTTATAACAAATTAATGGCCTAACAAACTCCAAACGGCCTAAGCAAATCCTCTTTATAAATAGAGAGATAGGATATTCTTCCAAAAGACAAGCACAAGATTTAAAGAGTCGATACTTTATTAAAATCTGCTCTTGACTTTCTCACTAAAAGATGATCAAATTTCAATTCTTTTCACCCAAATCGTCAATTATTGTCTTTTAGTTCTCTATTTTCACTATAGATTTTTAAGGCCCCAACTAACTTAGACATTGGAGGGTCTTAAACTGGAGAGCACCCCACTGATTTTTAGGACTTCTTTATAGGTCAATTCGTAATCTATATTGACTTAACTCAGATCTGCTCTCTAGCATGAGTTTACTTCAACTTTTAGAGTCTTGTAGCAACAAAAGATATATATATTAAATTTTTTAAATTTAAAATAATGATCATTTAAATAGCTTGTTGCTATTATTATTATAAAAAAATAATGTTAGTAACAAAAAAAGTTATATCACCATTTGCCTAAATCATTATTAATCACATAAAATATTTTTCACTGTTGACCAAACAAAACATTATTCTTTATACTTGCCATGAAATTCATAGTAAGAAAGTATATTTTATCGAGTCAACAATCCAAATATTGAAATAAGAAAAAAAAAGCTGTTATTTTACTATTATTATAGATATATTATAATAATATTAATTATTAAAGATTGTTATAATAGTCATTATTTTTGGACCATGATAAAAAAATCTAAACCCTTTCTCCAGCACTCCCATGCCGCTGCTGTGAGGAGCCCCTTTCTCCATCGAGATCTCCACGGCACTTTAACCCATAGTCTCTACCTACGATCTCCATTCTTCTCCATAAGCTTAACCCTTTCTCTCTTTCTCAATAAAAATGGCTCATAATGAGTTCATGAATCTTTTGCTATTCTTAAAGGAATTATTTATTTTATATTTAAGTAGAGTAATAATTCATTCATATTTCTTATTTATAAGTTTAGTCAAAGTTAAAGTAATGTTGGCAATACTTTTAGGTTGCATTTGTTAGCTGGCAATTTATTTAGATTACCGATAATTTAAAGTGGGCTTACTAGATTATTGTGTTTGGTATACTTTTTAGATGGTAAGCCATATTATCTTAGCAATCTACAATATTACCTTTCAGGAGGTAATCTATATTGCCTTTGAAAGAGATGGCTATCTAGATTTTCACTTCTTTGATAATCTTGCAATAAAGATTTTGGATAAATTATTTCTATAAAAATTATAAAAAATTCTTGCCCAACCCTCTCCTCCCTCAGTGCCACCTGCAGCTCCTCCACACGTGAGCCCCATCCATAGCTCCTCTATATATATTTACATATATTATTATTATTTATATATAATATAAAAATATATTTATATATTTATATATTATTTATATCTATAAATATATTTATATATTATTATATATAAAAACTATGGTTTTTCTCTTTATATATATATATAAAATTTTTGTTTCTCACTAGGAAGAAGAAGAGTAATGTTACTAGGGGTATTTTGAAAATTTAATTGTACAGTAAGAATGATCAAAGTAGAGTATGGACTAACTTCATGTAGATAGCAGCCCAAGCCCGGTATTATTTGCCAATTTATGGATCATCCTACTTAGATCATTAATTATTATAAGCTGACTGACGATCAAGATTATTTATTTAAAATAATATATAGAAAGTTGGATTGCTCAACTTGTGAAAATGAGAAAGAGATCATGATAAGTTGTTTAGCATAAAGCATTCCTTTATAACAATTGAATCAGCATAATCTAAATCATGCTATCTCAAATAGCACCCTAAAAAAAAATCCATAGGAAAAGCTCACCAAAACAATAGATCTGAGTAATTCTGAGTTTGTACCAATTAATCAAAGCACTCATACAACATATGATCTCACTCAATCACAGATCCAATCCCTATATTTCATCAACAAAGATAAAAATAGAAAAAAAATAAGTAGCTCAAAGATTAGAGATTGAAAATAAGAGAGATTGAAGGAGAGGAAGGAGATGGGAATATGAAGAAGTAGAGAGGGTTCATATCGATTTTTTGAGGAAAGAGATGAAAAGATCAAGACTGGGCTTCTCCTTCGGCTTTCAAAACTTTCTAAACCAGGATAGAGATGAAGACAAGGAGGAGGTAGGTGTCTACGCTTTTAAGAGGAGATGGGGCTGATGGATGAACTTAATGGGTTGGGAAAGAGGAGAGGTTGGTGGATGGCCTCTATTGCTCTGAAAACTAGGAAGAGGGGTGGTTTTGGAAAGTGGTATATCTTGGACTAGTAATAATCTAAATAGAGACAAAGACTAGGAGAGGGAGGAGTAGGAGGAGGCAGGTTGGAAACTCGGAGATAGTGGTGGATGGCATAGTTTAGAAAAGTCGACTAGGATTTTTGTCATCAATGTCTTCTGATTAGAACTAACTCCCGACACTCCTAGCCTCCAATGACGCTAATGATTAAAATTCCCTGGCTTTCGATGATGATCATAAGCATAGTCAAAATTTAGATAAATTAAAAATCACTAGCCTCCGACGATGCTTATAAGCATAGTTAAAATTCAGAGAAATTTGCCATCCTAATAAATATCGTTAGGAGCCAACTATTTAAATTAATTTTAATTAATGTTTAAAATCTCTGGCCTCTGATGATGCTTATAAATATATTTAAAATTCAAAAAAATTGCCATTCTAATAAGCATCATTAGGAGCCAACTATTTAAATTAATTTTAATTAATAATTTAGCTAAGTTAATAGTGGTTAAAATCGTTGGCCTCTGACGATGCTCATAAGTGTAGTTAAAAATTAAAAAAAATTGCCATCCAAATAAGCATCATTAACAACCAACTATTTAAATTAATTTAAATTAATGATTTAGCTAAGTTAGTGGTGGTTAAATGTTGATCCCATGATTAATTTTGATGATTGTCAAATCTTGAGTATTTAACCATATGTTTCATGCGTGGATGTAGATCTTTTTAGATATTTAAATTAAAAAAATTAATTCAAGAAAAGATCGATACAAAATCACCAAGTCAAGGACTTCATAAGAAAAATTTTTGAGTTTCCGACTTAAAAGTATTGACCCCTATCCTAAAATGAGGCAAAAAGTTTAAGTTTTTAAAGTTCAAAAAATTTAGGTATCAATCCAGGAGCAAAGGTGTTGACCCCAGGCTTCAGGCATACTCTGACACGGACCGGCACGTAGAGGGAACGATCCTAGAAATGACTCCTATGCCAGAGGACGATCTTAGGGTCGATCTCTATTGCATAAAACATAAGACAGAGAGCAAAAATTCTTCGAATCCCAGGAGGTGTCGATATCTGAAGAAAAAGTATCGATATCTAAAGAAAAAGTATCAACACCTGAAGAAAAGGTGTCGATCTCAATATTGAGATAGGCTGTAATGACTAGTTTTCTGTACTTCTCCAATGAGCCATTCTTCACTCTAATGGCTAATCTAAGCTTTCCAATGGACAAAACTCACTCAAAAGTCACTCCCAAGTATAAAAATAATGAGAAAAATATTTTGGATTAAGAGATTAAGGATTTAAGAAAGAAAAATCATTCAAAAAGAGTGTCACATTGAATATCCAAATAAAAAAAGATAAAAGAGAGATTTGAGCTTCAAATTTAGAGGGCCTTCAAGAGTCATCTTTCATAATACTTCAAGTAATCTCTTAGCACCATTTGAGGAGGAGAGAAGCTACCATAGAGCATTCATTCAACCTCTTCTTTCCACACCAAAAAAAGTTTTTTTTTGTTCTAAGTCTTGAGCTGAATTTTATTGCTTGTATTTTTATTTTTTTTATAAGTTTCTTTGGAGGAAGAAACTTGGGATATAGGCTTATTGCAGCCAATCCATCTGCGCCTGCGATTGAATGCTGGAAAACCTATAAAATAAGTTCGCATTGACTAGAGTTGACTTTGATGTGGACCCTCCAATGCTTAAGTTAGTAGAATGGACTGATCGAACAGAAATCAGAAAGTAAAATGGCAGAAGTTGTCCTAAAAGATATTAGATTGCTTAAACTGACCAGGTTACCTTTCTTTTATAAGTGTCGGAGTGATAACCGTTGATTACGTAGGTCTCTTTTTTTTCAGTATAGTGTGATCGTAGGTAAATGATTTAAACTATCCACTAATTACCATTGCCCTCTCTTCTTGAGGATAGTTTTGTAAGACTAATCGAGAGCAGATGGATTATTTGGAGAGCTTCCATCGGTCAGTCAGTTGATTTGAGACCAACCGATCATCGATCGATCGATCGATTCTGTGTCGATCAGCTGTAAGTCAATTGATTAGGACTGATCAATTATCGATCGATTGGCTAGTTGATTTTTTGTCGATCAATCATTGGTCAATCGAAAGACTTGAGACCGAACAATAATCGATCGGATGGCTTGAGGAAGGACCGTTGACAACTATCCAAATGATTTTTGATCGATGGTTAGTCGGTTTTGTTGAATTGCACATCCATCGGATGGTAATGCATTGGCATTTTCGTCGTTGTGTCGGTGGATGTCCATCGAAAATCAGTGATCAGTTGGCCATAATGCTGGTGAGTCGGACGGCGGAGTAACATCTTCCAATAGTTGCCCCCCATGCCTAAGTCTGGTGCAATAATTTGACATTTTATCTTAATGCACTGAACGCAGGGGGTTAACATGTGGCATCATTTTGAATTTTGTTCTACCGTCTATCATTAATGGTCACCACGATCTTCAATAAATTTATTGTCTAATGCTTCGAAGGTCTCAATGGTCATCGATGGACGCCATCAGCAATCTCAAGGCTTGAGAGATTTGACATTCGGCCGATCTCCGACTGACATGTGTCAGCATCTGGTGATGCTTCTGTGCATCTCGACCGTCAGTGGATCCTATATATACTGGACCCCCCCTCCGAAGGTTTTTCTTTTGTCGCTTCCAATAGTAGTAACTTTTGGAAAATCTAGTTGTTCTCTCATCTTTTAGTTCCTAGGTTCGAGGTTCGAATCTTTTTTTTTGACATCTTTTTGCTTTTTTCTATTTATTTTGTTAAGTTGTAAACGTGGCTGGTCGTGGTAGCTCGTCGCAAGGTTCGGCATTCGAAGCTTCCACATTGACAATGTTGATTGTGGAGTGACTTCAGGATCAATATCAGATCCCGAAGGACTTTCGATTGTTGGCTTCTGATCGCGACGGTTGGATGAACTCATGGTGCGGACATCAGAGCCATCAGAAGTCGGCAATATAATTTAGATTCAATTTGGATTGAAGAAGCTATATCATAATAACTCTACTTCAGTTATTTTCTTCTAGTCCTTTTGATTTAATCAATTAGTTCTTTTGATGCATTTAGTTTTGGGTCCATAGGACCATACCTGGGTTTATTTTGGATTGAGCCTTATTTGAAAAGAGACCATCATAAAGAATCAAGCTTGGTCCACGTCATCTTTGGAGCCACCACCCTCTACACGCCCAGGGAGGAAATATACATGCCAACATATGCCATGCCCAAGGATCCTCATGCCAAGTTGTGCCAGGCATCAAGCGCCCACATGAAGTTTCTTTTTTTTCCTAGGATTCCTTAAGAGTTCTTAATTTTTTATTTATTTTATTAAAAGGCTGATTTCTTTTCTATGATTTCTTAAAAGATAGAAATGATATATTATTGTATTTAAAAACCATACATAATATTTTACTTTTTTATTGGGAGGGTTGATTTTTTTTTTTTAATAAAGAAAATAGGATTCTTAAAGAAATAGGGCCCCTAGGGTCCTATATAAATCCATATATCTTTTATGAATGAGATAATGAACGAATGAATGAATTACTTTATAATTCTCACAAACACTTGTGTTGGTCGCTCCGAGAGAGAGAGTGTGTGTGTGAGACCCAAAATCGCCCCACGAGGGGAGGATGTGAGGCCCACATTTTTCTATCTTTTTAACCTTCATTTTTTTGAGATTTAGTGTTCCTACGATCCTGATTCATCTTCACTATCTACCTACATAAGCCTATTCCACCAAAAGAAGATCTATCTCCTCAAGATTTTTATCTATCATACAGAGAGAGATAGAGTGATCTATTATTCTACAGATCAAACATTGACAAGGACCTTTATTCCTTCTCAACTGATCTTTGATTTTAACTTAATTTTTTTTAGATCCAATGTTGGTAAAGACCTAGTTCTTTATCGATAGATCTGCTTGGTTAAAAGATTAAGAGCCATAATCAGGATAGTTTCTTAACTACCATGATCCGAATTCTTCTTATCTTTTTTTTGAATTTTGTTACGGACATAATTTCTTGCTATCCTTCATTTTATTTATATTTTTTTTTATAATTATTCATGAGGATGTTTAATTTTTGCTATCTATCTATTTACTTTATTATTGCTAGTTATTTACTGATCTCTAAAATGGTATTCATCAACATCATTTAGATTGATCGTGCTTTGGTCCATGTCAATCAATCACGCCTCCTAAGTAGAGTATAGGTAACTATACTGTCTGTCTTAGAAATAATATGCTATGGCCAGACGTGATTTATTGTTGATGAATGGAAGAAAGCTTGATCTTTTCTCTCTTTTTTTTTAGGCTGTCTCGCATCAACTCGCCTCTATTGGGTTATATAGCCTTTTATTTAGAAAACCTTAGATTGGGCCTTAGGTTTTCCATTCCGAAGTTTTTGCAAAATATTTTTGACTATTATAGGATTTGTTCGACCCAGCTAGTGTCGAACTCCATTCAGCTTTTGGTTTCTTTTGTTTTGTTGTGTTAGTTAATTTCGATAATTCCCCGGCTTTCTTTGTTCAAACCTTTCTTTGCCCTTCAACCCCATCTGAAGATCGATGGATGGTGGTATTTCATCCTAAGGAAGGAGCTTTCTTTTATTACTAGTCTTCCATCATCCATCCATGATTGGAAAATCTAATTTTTTTTTTTATTTCTTCTCCTTCTTCCTAGGGCTTTCCATCAGTGTGGAGAGAGCCAAATACCCTTCTGAATGAGAATAGTCGGATGGATCCAGCCGATCGAGAGAATTTTCTTCAGCTAAAGGATATGAGGGTTCCCTCGTAGAAGGATCTGATTATCGAAGAGTCTCTGTACGATGCCAAACTTGGTCTGGCACCGTCCGTAGGTATATGTAGTGTCTACAATTTTATCTTTTCTATCGTTCAATTGGTTTCTAATATTGATCTAACTTTTTTGCTTTGTAGGGATGCATCTTTCTGTCAAAATTTCTATGGAGGAAGTTCATCAATTTGCTACTCGAAACAAAGTAGCGTTCGATGCCGGTTCATCATGCACGTTGAAGAAGAGTCGGGTAGTTGGCCCTTCGATCGTCCCCGATTTCGCTGATGTTCCCCCGATAGTGCCTCTCATCATCGCTCTACGCGCTCCAATGGCCGCTGCATCTTCTTAAGCCCCTCCAACCATCACACGATCGGAGGAGGATGTCGTCATCATTGATGCACCGATTGTCACTCTCATGTTGGGAGCTCAGTTGATCGTTGCTGCGCCCGTCCTACGATCAACTCCAGTTCGTCGGGGGCACTCATCATCTCCATCCACACTCGAGTGGATGTCAGCACCTCTTGAGCAGTCGTCCGCCAAAGGAAAAGGGAAGGCGCCAATTTCTTCTGCACCGGCTGAAAATGATGCTTCCAATCGAGGATATACGAATTATGAATAAATCGACGTTTGGATCCTAGAAGGTGGGTCAGCACTTTCTGACCCTCAATTGACGAGAAACTTGGTTCGCGCCATTCTTCTCCCGATTGATCAGAAGTCTAGGAGGAGTTGGACTTTGGCCGAATTGTTCGGCTCATTCTATCCAACTTTTATTAGGGTAAGTCGGCCATCCATTTTGCCTCTCTCCTCTTTTTTTTAACTAATTCATTTTATTTTTTTTTTTGAACAGTGGGCTCACAATATGGCCGAACTTGAGTCGGCCTATCATAAAATGGCTGCTCTTCAATGTGCGTGTTTCAATTTTGTATCGACCGCAAATGCTGAATGTGATTTGGCGATCTGTCTATTGGAGCAGTTGCAAAGGAATGCCGTCGCTTGGGAGAACACTCTATCTAAGGAAGTCTCCCGTCTCAGGGTTAAGCTTGGGTCGGCTAGATCCGAACTTAGGTTGGTTCTCCAATCTTAAGTTGGCTCAAGAGGAGGTGAAGGCCCAGAAAAACCGCACTAACAAGAAGAAACACGTGGTGGAGAAATTGAAGAAGGACCATGATAATTGGAACAAAGAGGTGGAGGATTGTCATCAGAAATGACAGCCTATCGATGGAGAGGCATCTTCGGCCAAGGTGGAGATTCAAGTTCTGCGATAGGATCTTGGTCGGGCGAAAGAGGTGAGCATCGAAGAATTCAAGGTCTTGTCCGATTTGAAGATCTTGATCCTTCAAGAAAGTGAAGCTTCTTATTGGATCAGATTTGGTGATGGTCAGGATGCTGTTCAGTAGCTCTTTCCTAATCTTGACCTCAGCGGCATCATCGTCTCAGGCATTGAAGGAGAGGAAGAGGATGGCGATGATGGATCACCCGCAGGTCAGGCGGACGATGGTGCCCCCACCACTGCCTTTGTTCTAACTGAGTCAGTTGTTCCCGCAGCTCCCATGACTTTGATTGAGGGTACATCGGGTCCTTCTACACTGACGGGTTTGGCTCTCCCGTCGACTGCTGAAGCTCCATTGGAGGGTCAAGGAACTGCTCCGATCGAACTCGTTCTGTCAATGGATGCTACACCGATGATCGAAGTTGTGACTATTTCGGATCAACCTTCGAAGCAGTCGGTCGTCGAGTAGATTTATATTTTGCTTTCTTTTGAAATTGATAGTTCAAATTTTGTAAGGACCAACAGTCTATTTTGTAACTTCTTTTTCATAGTAATGAAAGCTTTGTTTGCATTTATCTTTTGTTGTACAAATTTGTCTTCCATCATAACTGTAAATACTTTGATTGAGCGATTATTAGCCATTTTTCTGTCAGTTTAATTTAACCAACCATCGGCTAGCTTTTAAACTGACTTAGAGTCAGATTTTCTAACTAGCCAATACTTAGTCACTCGTTGAGATACTCATAGATTAGGGACAAGCCAACTCTAAGTCGATTTTTAACTAACTTTTAGTCGATTTTTTGCCAACTCATATTGAATCGAAGTAATTGATGATCGGGTATAAGCTGACCATAGATTGATTTCTAACTGACCTTTAGTTGATTTTTTATCGTCCGACACTTGATCAATTTGCAGATGTGCATGATGATTGGGTGCGAGCCAAACGTCCTTCAATTCGGCCATGGTCAAATCGATTAGGATTGTGTTCTTTACTAGTTGGAGCAAACTAACTAGTTCACAACCAAAAGTTTGATGCTTTTCTTTCTTCATCATTTGTAAGAAAGTTATGCATCGACATCATTCGTTGGTCAACCAGTCGGTAATCTTGCCATAGGAAGCCGACCATGTGGTCGATTTGAGATATCCGATCGGAGGTTGCTAAAATATCGATCATCGATCATCTTTTATCGATCGATTGTTGAACTTTGCTGAGTGAAAGAATGCTGATAGTCCATCGATTATATTGTTTGATCGATAGATAATTGATCGGATTTTTCTTCATTATTTTTGAGTTTATGCCGGTTCTCGTTCGATCAATTCGTCCAATTTTCAATAGACCAATACGTTGGTCAACGATCGCTGATCATGAGGGAAACATCTTTGCAGAGAACTTCATAAAAATTTTGCTCTTTATATTTATTCAAACTATATGGAGCTGTTCTCATTGATAGTATACTTTAAGATCATCAGCATTCCACGTTCAAAGGATTTCAACTCTGTCGAGTGTTTCGAGTTGATATGCTCTAGGTCGAAGAATTTCTATCATCTGGTAGGGTTCTTCCCATTTGGGGATAGCTTTTCTTGATCCAGTGGTTTGGATACTTCTACCTTTCATAAGACTAAGTCTTTCGGATGAATATCTTTCGATTTAACTCTTTTATTGTAGTATCTTACGACTCACTGTTGGTAAGCAGTCATTCTGAATTATGCTTGTTGCCGAACTTCAAGTAACAGATCTAGGTTAGCCCTTCGGTGATCCGAATTACTTGATTCGTCATACTTTTTCACTCTCATTGATGGTAGTCTGACTTCCACAGGTATCACTGCTTTAGTCCCGTACAATAGGTTAAAGAAAGATTCATCCATCAAAACTCGTGGAGTGGCTCGGTACGCCCATAATACCAAAGATAATTCTTCCACCCTGAGACCTTTGGCCTCATTGAGTCAAATTTTTAAACCATGGAGGATTGTTCGATTCGTAACTTTCGCTTTTCCATTTAACTGTGGATGACCGACGGATGTTAGTGTGTACATGATGTGGTACATCATGTAGAAGTCTTTGAAATTTTGATTATCGAATTATCGATCATTGTTGGTTATGATCATATGTGGGAGTCTGAATCTATAGATGATAGATTTTCAAATAAAATCCTCTATTTTACTTTTCATACTTTACACCAAAGGTTCAACTTCTATCCATTTCATGAAATAATCGACGGCGACAACCAAAAATTTCCTCTAGCCAGATGATGGGGGAAAAGGACTACCAAGTATGTCGATCTCTCATTATGCAAACGGTCATGGTACTATGATCGATGTCAGTTGTGTCACTAGCTGGCGTTGGATATTTGCATATTTTTAGCATGGCTCACATTTTTGGATGAATTTAGCCATGTCTTTCTAAATTATTGGTCAATAATATCCTTATCGAAGGATCTTATAGGCGAGAGACTTGCCCCTCAAATGGTTTCCATAGATTTCTTCATGGACTTCACGAAGTGCGTAGTCAGCATTGCAAGGTCCTAAGCACTTTAACAATGGAAGGAAGAAAGATCGCTTGTAGAGTCGTTCGTCCATCATGACATATTGCGAGGCCATCCATCTTAAACATTTTGCTTCAGATGGATTATTGGATAAGATTCCTTCGATCAGGTACCTGATAATTAGATCCATCCAACTTGGCTCATCATTGATCTGTAATACTTCTTCCATCCTTTTGATACTTGGCACGCCAAGGTATTTGATATAGAATCGACCAAGTTCGTTAGGGATGGTGATGGCGAGTTGGAAGAGTGCGTCGGCCCAAGCATTCTCTGCTATAGGAACATGTATGATGTTGAAGTATTTGAAGGTAGAAGTTTGATCTTTGACCTTCTCCAAGTACTTTTGCATTATTGGATCACGAGCTTTGAAGTCGTCTTTAACTTGTTCTACGATGAGTTGAGAGTTGGTGAATATTTTTAGTTCTTCGATACTGAGCTTCCTAGCGATTTTCAAATCGACTAGAAGAGTTTCATATTTAGCTTGATTGTTCGAAGCTTTAAAATTAAATTGGAGGACGTACTCGATGACTATTCTATCGGCACTTGCCAAGATGAGTCCTATGCCACGTTCGAGAGCATTTGACATCCCATCGATGTGCAACACCCAAGCCGACTTATGATCGATTTCAAGAATGTTTCCTGCCAACTTATGAGTTGTTTCCTCTTGATCAAGCTTTTCATCCAAAGTGGTACATTCGGTGATGAAATCGGCTAGAACTTGGGCTTTCATTAATGGACGAGGGCAATATTAGATGTTGAATTTGCTGAGCTTTATCGCCCATTTTGCCATTCTATCTAAGATATCTGGTCGATGTAGAATCAACTTTAGAGGTTGGTCGGTTAAAACATGCACTGTGTGGGCTTGGAAGTAGGGCCAAAGTCATTGCGTTGAAATAATCAAGGCATAGATCATCTTCTCTGCCTTTGAGTATCGGGTTTCGGCATTATGGAGCACCTTTACTTGCATAGTATATGGGGTGCTGTACCCGACTTTCATCTTCTCTGACCAAAATCGAACTAATAGCTTCATCGGATGTGGCCAGGTATAAGTATAGGGGTTCTCCTTCCATTGGCTTTACGAGCAATGGTGGAGTCATCAGACATTTTTTCAACTCTTCGAAGGACCATCGGCATTCGTTGGTCCATGAAAAATTTTTAGTCTGTCGTAGAGTTTTGAAAAAAGAAAAATATCTTTCGATGGACTTAGAGATAAATCGGCTGAGCATGGCAATTTTTTTATTAAGCTATTGCACCTCCTTCTTCGAAGTTGGATGTTTCATGTCAATGATCACCTTTATCTTCTCAAAATTTATCTTGATTCCTTAGTGTGAAACAAGAAAACCAAGAAACTTTTTTGCTATCACTTCGAAGGCATATTTAATTGGATTTAGCTTCATCTGGTGTCGTCGGAGCATGTCGAAAGCCTCTTTTAAGTCTTGAACATGATCCTGACTTTGAGTGCTTTTTACCAGCATATCATCGATATATACTTCAATGTTTCGTTCAATTTGTGGCTTGAAAACCTTATTTACCAGTCGTTGGTAGATTGCTCCTGTATTTTTGAGCCCGAATGGCATAACTTATAGCAATAAATCCCTTTGTCTATGATGAAGGCAGTATGTTCTTCATCTTCGAATGCCATTTAGATCTGGTTGTAGCCCGCAAAAGCATCCATGAAGCTCAAGAGCCGATGTCCCGATGTCTCATTGATCAGTTGATTGATCTTCGGAAGCGAAAAACTATCCTTTGGGCATGCCTCGTTCAGGTTGGTATAGTCAATGCAGATGTATCATTTTTCGTTGGCTTTTCTTACCATGATAATATTGGCAAGCCAATCGGGGTAATGGGCCTCTCTAATAAAGTCTATCACGAGGAGTTTGTCTACCTCTTCATCGATGATCATTTATCACTCAGGAGCAAATGGTCGCTTCTTCTGTCTCACTAGGTTGACGATCGGATTAACATTCTAAAGAGAAATCCTGATTTTTCGAACCAAGTTCGTTTAGATCTTGATTGGATCAAGAGATATATTTCAAAATTTTTTTTTTTTGATCCTAATCAGATCTGATTCTTATTATTCTAATAATAAAAATAAAATCTAAATAAATTAAATCAAATTTAATTTACCTTGATGTTGGATAATCCTATTACCTGTTGATGATCCTGTAAGCAGTGAAAGGTTTTGGATCTAGCCATGCAAGTGCCTGGCCTCTACCGGTATCCACTCGAATCGAATCTGGAGATCTTCTTCTTTTTTATCACGTCTCCAAAAATTAGATCTAGATCTGATCTGGAAAATCTTCAAAACACCTTTCGAAGATCAGCAGTTGTCCTTTGCAGCAGCACAACCTTCTAGCTTTCTATCACCTTTCTCTCGTCTGGATTGCATCAACTAAGAACCCAAAACACTTTTGGACGTGGAGAGAAGAGGGAGAAGATGCTTTGGCATGGAGGAGGAGGAGGAAGTCAGCCTTGGGGCATGGAGAATTATGATGTTCTTTAAGTTGGGCGTAGGGTCTTATTTATAAACTAAGCGTGATCCAACTCCTCTTCCTCCCAACCAATCATAATTCTTTATGAAATTAGATCTAAATTTGATTGGTGAGAATAGAGTTCCCTGGATTCCTTCTTAGATGGCGCCTAAGATCAATCAAACTTGGTTCTTAGGAGAAGTCTAATCAGAATCCAAAAAGGAGATGGAGTTCCTATCTAACAGGAACTCCTGGGCGCCTTCAGCTTGGGCGCACGCCAAGGATGGCATGCGCCCTCCTCCTTGCCAGGTTCTGATAGGAGAACAGACCCCCATCAGCTCTTCAATAGGTGCATGACGTGTGGATAGAAGTCAAAGTATCAATGGTCAATATTTGACTAGTCAAAGATCAACTTTTGATTAAAGTCAAAGGACGAAAAATGATAGGTGACCAAAAATGGCAGGTATTATCTTACAAAATAAGACAACCCTTTTCTGATCTGGACAGACTCCAGTCAGATCAGGTGAAGGCCTCTGAATGAGCATAAACTCCTTTGGCTCAGTCAGGACAACTATTTATGATAGTAAAAGAAGAATGTTAGGTTCAATTGAGTGCTAGCACGATTTTCTTGAACCTAATTGAATCTCATTCAGATCAATTGAACTAGATCAGTTCAATTGATGATCACCAGATTTAAACCTTTATTTATGTGACCTAGTTAGATTCAGTTCTGTATGATAATGGGATATGTCATGATCTCTATCATCGACATCATCGAAACTCCTTTCGATGGATCAGAACTCTTCTGATTCGAATAGCTAGAATGATCGATCATCTAAATCATTCTAATTGCTCCCAAAATCCATCGATGACACCTAGCAGTATATGGTGGCAACCCATCAGAGCTGAATGCGAACCTCTTGGTGCAGCTACCTGTGTGATTAAGTTCTTCTATCTTGAGCCCCGATCAGATTAGGGTTAAGGTGAACTCGTCAAACCCTAGTTTCTGTCATATGATGTAATCATTCGATTCAAGTCCGATGTGAAAACCTAAATAGAAACTCTTTCTATTATTTCACTCTGCCATGGCCATGGACTTCTGGACTTATTCTCATGATCATCATAGGGTTGCTCCTCTACCACCGAGGTAGATAGATTCCATCTTGATGCAATCCAGTTCCTACAATGAACATGCTATAGCCAACATACACCTCAGGATTCTGTATGGCTAGGAGACCAAGTAATAGTGTAGTCAAACTATAATACCCTCAAGGTGAACTGCCGATGCATCTCAGATCAAAGAACCAGACACATCACTGCAGCATCGAGTCAGTCATTGACGAGAAGGTAAACTTCCTAATGACTACTCGAGGTGGTCATGCTCAGTGCCCTCATTCTTTAATGAGTATCTGTACTCTCGCTTCGGTGTCTCCATACCGTAGACTCAAAACTCATCTACTAAAGAGAAGCGATTATACACCAACTTTTTGGATCAATCACCATCCTTGTGATGATCCTATGGTCAGAAGCATTTTATGAGTTAATAATGATTATTCATGTCTTAAATTTTCAACTCTTGAAAATATGAATTATCATTACCATTAACTCAAAGGATGTATCACAGACACTAAATACACATATGTGATAGAAAATAATCTATTTTATTTATTATAGTCAAAATTATAATTTTGCCCCTAGAAGTGTATTACAAGTGTCAGCCAATTCTGACTTCTAGGGCATATATATCTAACACATTCAATCGGTGAGTAATTATTTTTAGAGGTATGCCTACAAAAAGGACCTTCCAGATATGCTAACTCTAATCTCTGATCTCTAAGCTCTAAGCTCTCCTCTTCTTCTCCAAACTCTGCGGAACTCATTTTCGAGCACTCCATTTCTATTGGCCAGAGCTGACTTGATCGTCGGAGGGTCCTGCCGGAGCCACCCCCCATCGGCTCTGAATGGAACTTTGTTTTGCAAGTCCCGACGGTGACCTCGTCCACCTTCGCTCCAGTTGCTTCCGGCAACGATCAGATTCTGCGTTAACAAATTGGCGCTAGAAGGAGGGCCTGAACCTTCGAGGTCCCCTTATTCCTAAAGGAGTGCTCGACGATGATTTCTCTCTTTCCTCTCCAGAGATCTCTCTTCTCCCTCTCTAGCGTTCTCTCCCGAAGAGAAAATGCCTCCCAGGAGAGCTTTGACTTGACGATCGATAGCCTCCGCGCCAGATCCATCTACTCCCATCCCACCGAGATGATGCAGGTCGTACAACAACCTCCGACAGAGACTTTGCCAGCAAATCCGCCAGGAGGATGCGAGGAATCGGCCTTAAGGAAGAGCATTTGGGCATACCAATCGCCCTTAGGAAGGAGAAATGGAGAGCAAAAGTTCTCCCACAAAAAGTTTCGTAAGAAGGCGGAATGAAGTTCGGCCGCGTTCACAACCTCCCAGCGCAAGCGAGGCCGAACTCCTCCTTCAGTCTGCATCAAGAAAGCTCCGCAGGAGGTCTCGCAAGAGGGCGGAATGAAGTTTGGCGTGAGCAAGGCCGCCGAACTCCCACTCGAGCTTGCCATCAAGGAAGCTCCACAGGAGGTCTCGCAAGAGGATGGAATGAAGTTCGGCATGAGCAAGATCGTCGAACTTCCGCTCGAGCTCGCCATCAAGGAAGCTCCGCAGGAGGTCTTGTAAGGAGGTGGAATGAAGTTCGGCCGCGCTCACGACCTTCCTAGCGCAAGCGAGGCCAAACTCTCCCTCGAGCCCGTCATTGAGGATGCCCCGACAGAGGGGCATGAACTTCTCTCACAGAAGGTTTCACAAAGAGGATGGAATGAAGTTCGGCGTGAGCGAGGCCGCCGAACTCTCCCTCGAAAGAGGGCGGAATGAAGTTCGGCGTGAGCGACCCGACGAAAGCTTCATAGGAGGGCGGAGTGAAGTTCGATGCAAGTAAGGCCGAACTCCCCCCTCGAGTATATGTCATCGAGGAAACCCCTACAAAGAAGTCATCGGAGGTGGAATGAAGTTCGGCCATGCTCACGACCTCCCTAATGCAAGCAAGGCCGCCAAACTCACCCTCGAGCTCATCATCAAGGAAGCCCCGACCATGGGGCATGAAGTTCTCCTGCAGGTTTCACAAGCTCAAACTTATCAAGCTCGCCACCAGGAAGCTCCGAAAGAAGGGCGCGAAGAAGTCCTCTCGAAAGGTTCTACGACTACGCCCCCCGCAACGATCCTCTAACTCGAATTCTCACCGAAGTTAACAGCCAGCCGCCAAGACCGGAAGGACTATGACCTCCCCCAAACAAGTGCGATCGAAGTAAGTATTGCCTCTACCATCGCGACCACGACCACGACGCTGAGGGATGCATTCAGCTCTGAGATGAAATTGAGGAGCTCGTCAAAAAGAGGCGGTTGTGTAAATTCCTTCAATGCCAGCCTGAAGCAGGAAAGGATCGACCAACGGTGCTATCGTAACCAGAAATAAGAAGGTCGGCCGCCTCACGGCGTCATCAACATCACCCCCGGACGGAGCTTGGTACATCGGCGATTCATCATCTCCCAACGTCAAAGCCAAGAGAAGCATGCTCCAAAGTGAGGAAGCCAGCATGAGATAGAGGAGGTCGTCTGAACGGGACTTACTGCCCAAGAGAACTCAGAGGAATAATGCCCCCATGATCCTGAAATGGGGATGCCTGTCCGTAACTTTCCTTCGGTAAAATTCTTTCCTTCCAATAATATTATTTCTAGATGCAAAAACTATGCGATGACAGGGAAGAAGCAATCAATAGTCGCCGTGTAAGGAACAGGAGGAAAACCTCATCCTAACACGAGTAGGTCAAAGACCATCAACCTCGGCCAGAGATAAGATCTCTCCCAAGCGACCGTGGATAACCTCGGCTGAAGATAAGATCTCTTCCGAGCGACCGAGTCAACCTCGATCAGAGATAAGATCTCTCCCAAGCAACCGTGGACAACCTCGGCTAGTGATAAGATCTCTTTTGAGCGAAGGCCTCGTTCATAAAGGACGAGATGGAGGAAGAGGCCCTGACAACGGCCCTTATGTGCCCCCACAGTCCGTTAGAAATAGAAGGAGAACCTCATCCTAATGCGAGCAAAGTTGAAGGCCTTGTTCATAAAGGATGAGATGGAGGGAGAGGCACGGACGACGGTCCGTATGTGCCCCTATAGCAAGTTAGGAACAGGAGGAGAATCTCGTCCTAACACGAGCAAAGTTGAAGGCCTCATTCACCTTAGATGAGATGGGGGAGACGGACGATGGTTCGAATGTGCCCCCACAATCTATTAGAAATATGAGGAAAATCTCATCCTAATGTGAGCAAAGTCGAAGGCCTCGTTCACAAAGGACGAGATGGGGGAGAGGTGCGGACGATGGTCCGTATGTGCCCCCACAGCCCGTTAGGAATAGGAGGAGAACCTCATCCTAACGCGAGCAAAGTGGAAGGCCTCGTTCATCTTAGATGAGATGAAAGAAGACGGACGATGGTCCGAATGTACCCCCACAGCCCGTTAGGAATAGAAGGAGAATCTCATCTTAATGCAAGCAAAGCCGAAGGCCTTGTTCACAAAGGACGAGATGGAGGGAGAGGCATGGACGACGGTCCATATCTGCCCCCACAACCCGTTAAGAATAGGAGAAAAACCTTGTCCTAATGCGAGCAAAGTTGAAGATCTCGTTCATCTTAGACGAGATGGAGGAAGATGGACGACGGTCCGAATGTGCCCCCACAATCCATTAGAAAACAAGAGGAGAACCTCATCCTAACGCGAGCAAAGCCGAAGGCCTCATTCACCTTAGACGAGATGGGGGAGATGGATGACGGTCTGAAGGTGCCCCACAGCCCATTAGGAATAGGAGAAGAATCTCGTCCTAATGTGAGCAAAGTTGAAGGCCTCGTTCATCTTAGACGAGACGGGAGGAGATGGATGACGGTCCAAATGTGCTCCCACAGCCCATTAGGAACAGGAGGAGAATCTCATCCTAACGTGAGCAAAGCCGAAGGCCTCGTTCATCTTAAATGAGATGGAGGGAGACGGACGACGGTCCGAAGGTGCCCCCACAGCCCATTAAGAATAGAAGGAGAATCTCGTCCTAATGCGAGCAAAGTCGAAGGCCTCATTCACCCTAGACGAGATGGGGAGAGAGGCACGGACGATGGTCCGAAGGTGTCCCCACAGTCCGTCAGAAGCAGGAGGAGAATCTCATCCTAACGCGAGCAAAGTCCAAGTCCGAGCTTCGAAGTCTACAGAAAATAGGATCTCCATTAACCTCGGTAGGAGATAAGATCTCCTCCGAGCGTCCGCATCAACCTCGATCGCAAGAAACAAGATTTCTCTGAGGTCCGACAACCTTGGCCTGAGCGATCGAGACAATCTCGATCAGAAATGAGATCTCTCCCGAGCGATCGAGATAATCTCGACCAGAGATAAAATCTCTTCCGAGCGATCGAGACAACCTCGACTAGAGATAAGGTCCGCGATAACCTCGGCCAGAGCGCCCGAGATAATCTCGACCAGAGATAAGATCTCTTTCGAGTATCCGAACCAACCTCGGTCAGAAATAAGATCAGAAATAACCCCGATTGCAGATCAAATCTCTTTCGAGTATCCGTATCAACCTCGGCAGGAGATGAGATCTCCTTCGGGCTTTAATTTTAGCACCAACTTTGTCTGGAGATGAGATCTCCCTCCGAGCTTCGACCTGAACCAGCATGGAGCCCAAAAGAGAATTTCGACAGTCGCCTTTTCTGCACTTCCTTTCTTCGAGTTTCGAACTCAGAAGTGGGGGGACTATTATTGGGGATAAATCTTGCTCCTGCTGAAGTCCAGTTCGATGCTCTGCCTAATGCAACCAGTAGCCATGGAAGAGCTTCAACGGATGGATCTTAGCTAAACCCCTTCAGCCGATCGAACTCCTCAACGGTCGAGCTCCTTCGGACTTCCAGCGTCCGAACCGAACTCCTTCAGCCAGCCGAACTCCTTAGCGATCAAGCTCCTTCGGACTCTCAAGTCCGGACCGAACCCCTTTAGCCAGCTGAACTCCTCAACGGTCGAGCTCCTTCGAACTTCCAGCGTTCAGACCAAACCCCTTCAGCAGACCGAACTCCTTAGCGGTCGAGCTCCTTCGGACTCTCAGTGTCCGAACCGAACCCCTTCAGTCGGTCGAACTCGTCAGCGGTCGAGCTCCTTTGGACTCTCGGATTTGGACCGAACCTCTTCAGCCAGCCGAACTCCTCAGCGGCTGAGCTCCTTCGGACTTCCAGCATTCGGACCGAACCCCTTCAGCCAGCCAAACTCCTCAGCGGCCGAGCTCCTTCGGACTCTCGGGTCCGGACCAAACCCCTTCAGCCAACCGAACTCCTCAACGATCGAGTTTCTTCGAACCCCTTCAGTCGATCGAATTGCTTAGCGGTCGAGCTCCTTGAACTCCCAGCAGTCGAACTTTAGCCAAATCCCTCAGTGGCCGAACTTCAGTCGGACTTCCGCAAGAGCCAAACTTTCTCTGTGCCCTTCCAATCAGATGCCTGCAAGAGCTGAACTCCCTCCAGACATCTCCTTCGATCGGACTTCTTCAAGAGTCAAACTCCCTCCAGACATCTCCTTCGACTGGACTTCTTTAGAAGTCGGACTCCTCCCAGACATCTCCTTCGGTCGACCAAGCTCCTTCCAAACTTCTCGACGGTTGTCCCCCCTCAGCAGCCGCACAGCTCCAGCCAGACGCCTACGACAGCCGAACTTCTTCCGAGCTTCCTCTTCAAAAGTCCGAACTCCTTTGGGATTGATATATGCCGAAGTTCACCAATCAATGCCTACTTTCTAAGAGCCATGGCTATTAAAGCTGGACGAACGATCACCATCAGTCTGCCACAGGCGATGCTACAGTGGCTTCGCCAGACCTCGAGTAGCCCACCACTATCGAACGATATGGCCGTCGCTTTTGACCTGATGACACCCTCTCTGCATCAAATCCGATGCAGCCTCGAGCGGCCCATCACTATCAAGCTCCGCCTACAAAAAGGACCCTCCAGATACGCTAACTCTAATCTCTGATCTCGAAGCTCTAAGCTCTCCTCTTCTTCTCCAAGTTCTGCGGAACTCATTTTCGAGCACTCCATTCCTGTTGGCCAGAGCTGACTTGATCGTCGGAGGGTCCTACCGGAGCCACCCCTTATCGGCTCTAGATAAAACTTTATTTTGCAGGTCTCGGCGGCGACCTCGTCCACCTTCGCTCCAGCTGCTTTCGAAGATTATCAGATTCTATGTCAATAGAGATCATGACATATCCCATTACCATACAGAACTGAACCTAACTGGATCACACAAATAAGGGTTTGAATATGGTGATCATCAATTGAACTGATCTAGTTCAATTGATCTGAATGAAATTCAATTAGGTTCAAGAAAATCGTGCTAGCACTCGATTGAACCTAATGTTTTTCTTTTACTATTATAAATAGTTGTCCTGACTGAGCCAAAGGAGTTTGTACTCGATCATAGGCCTTCACTTGGTCTGACTGGAGTCTATCCAGGTTAGAAAAAGGTTGTCTTATTTTGTAAGACAATATCTGCCATTTTTGGTCACCTACCATTTTTCGTCCTTTGACTTTGGTCAAAAATTGATCTTTGACTGGTCAAATATTGCCCATTGACATTTTGACTTCTGTCCACGTGTCACGCACCTATTGAAGAGCTGGTGGGGGCTTGTCCTCCTGCCAGAACCTAGCAAGAAGGAGGGCGCACGCCAAGGGTGGCATGCACCCAAGTTTGAGGCGCCCAGGAGTCCCTGTTGGATAGGGACTCCATCTTCTTTTTGGATTTCGATTAGACTCCTGCTAAGAACCAACTTTGACTGGTCTTAGGTGCCATCTAAGGATGAATCTAAGGAACACTATTCCCACCAATCAGATTTAGATCTGATTTCATAAAAGGGTTGTGATTGGTTGGGATGAAGAGGAGTTGGATCATGCATAGTCTATAAATAAGACCCTACGCCCAACCCAAAAGAAAAGGCAATTCACAATGCCCCAAGGCTGCCTCTCTCTTCCTCCTCTACGCCAAATCCATCATCTCCCTCTCCTCTCCACGTCCAAAGTAGTTTGGGATCTCAGTTGGTGCAATTTAGACGAGAGAAAGGCGACAGAAAGCTAAAAGGCTGCGCTGCTGCAAAGGACAACTGCTGATCTTCAAAAACTGTTTTGAAGATCCTCCAAATCAGATTCAGATCTGATTTTTGGAGACGTGATAGAGAAGAAGAGGATCTCTAGATCCTGTCCGAGTGGATACTGGTAGAGGCCAGGCACTTGCGTGGCTAGATCGAAAACCTTCCGCTGCTTACAGGATCATCAACGGATAATAGGATTACCCTACATCAAGATAAATTAAATATAATTTAATTTATCTATATTTATTTTTATTATTAAAATAATAAAAATCAGATCTGAAATATTTCAGATCTGATTCGGATCAAAGAGAAAAATTTTTGAAATATATCTCTTGATCCGATCAGATCTGAACGAATCTAGTCCAAAAAATTAGGATTTTCCTTCAGTAGGTGTGGGGTTGCACCGAATCATTATAAAATCTTTGTGCATTTGTGTTGTGCTTTCTTCTTTATTGCTTTACATATCTTGCATGCTTTAAATTGCTAATTACTTACTAATTTGGATTAACTCTTGCTTAAGTTCATTCACACTTGATTCCGTTGCATACACTAGTTAATTTTATTGAATTAAATTAAGTTAAGCACATACTTATGTAAAGTTAAATTTGGCCAAAAATTTTATAAATCCAATTCATCCTTCCTTTTGGATTGCTACCTTTAGGTAATATTAAAATTATTAACCTTCGATGATGCTTATAAGCATAGTTAAAATTCAAGAAAAATTTGCCATGACGCCACCCTAATAAGCATCGTTGGGAACCAAACATTTAAATTAATTTTAATTAATGATTTTGCTAAGTTAATGATGGTTAAAATTTGGTTAAAGTTCCTGGCCTCTGGCGATACTTATAAGCGTAGTTAAAATTCAAAAAGAATTACCACCCTAATAAGCATCGTTAGGAGCCAAATATTTAAATTAATTTTAATTAATAATTTTGCTAAGTTAATGATGGTTAAAATCTAGTTAAAATTTCTAGCCTACGACGATGCTTATAAATATAGTTAAAATTTAGAAAAATTTCACATCCTAATAAACGTCGTTAGGAGCCAACTATTTGAATTAATTTTAATTACTGATTTGATGATGGTTATAATAAACGATGCTTCGTCAAATAAAAATCGCTATCTCCCTTTTTTTGCTATAGCGAAACTTTTAGCAACTCATAGTTTTGAGCGTATTATTGAACAAGACGACTCCGTTTTTACTGTTTGTTGTAAGTGTTATGAGAAGAGTAAGAGTAGGTAATTTTGTAATATATGCTGCAAATCAACAGTCTGAGCCAAGTTTCTGATGAGACTTGTGTATTATTTGACTGGATGGATGCTCTTTGAATGTGCTTCTTCTCAATGCATATGATTGGAATTGTTCAAGAATCCTTTGAAAACGAGAAACTCATGCAGTGTTTGACAATCTTGGGTGTTTCTTGCTACTTGAAATGTTTACTATTTTCTCCTGAATTAATTAAACGCACTAAGGCTTTCTTGTTCTCTATTTAGTAGGTTAAACCAGCAGCATGGGCCGGCAGAAAGATCTCTTGCTTGCTTGTGCCGAAGCTCAGGTTTATGTTTCTTTTTTTCCCCCGGTGATTATTGTGCCAAGCTTTACCATTGCATCAATTTATTTTACATTTTTTACCATCAAAAACGAAGTTTTAGTTTAATAAGGATACTTCTCCGTCATTCACAATTCTTTGATCCTTATCACGGAGAGGGAAATCCAAAAAATCCATCAAGGACCATCAATTACCATTTGCAGCGCCTTGGCAGAGATAAGTTTGATTTATATTGTGTTACATTCTCAACGTATGCAGAGCTTTTGTGGGCATCAGTTTCAGATGTGGATGTCTTGATTTTTTATCGTGGACATCTTATTTATTCTGATCAGTTGAAAGTAAGCAAATATCTGAAGTAGATCTCGTGCTAAGTTATTTCTTTCGTTGTCGGTGAAAGCATTATATCCCAATGAGATTATAAACTTCAATTTCTAGCCAATGCCAACATCTGATTAGGAGCTGCCGATAGCCAAGTTGGGTCCTATCAAGGTATCCACCATCCACTGTACATTCCACAGTGAGACATCATCATTGTGTTTGTGAGATGGTTTGTTATTTTGTTGGTATTTATGCTGGATTAGTGTTTCTCTGTGGCCGATAGCCCTTAAGACGCATATGGGAGTCAGGAGGTAATGGCAGTTAAAATAACTCCATAACACCATCAGTGACATGCAACTGAGGTTTTCGAATTCTGAATTCTGAGAGCTCAATATTTTAGGGCTACGGAAGACCTAAAATCACCAAAGTATTGGATACTTGACCATATAACTACTAAGATATCATTTTTACTGGCCAATTTAATAGAAAATATTGTCCGAGGCACTGATTTTATTGTTTAATGATCATAAATTCATAATCATGGGTAAAATTGAGATCATGAGCTCCTAGCTTAGCTGATGTATGAATGTGCTACTGTCTAATTTTTAGAGATATAAAATCAACGCATCAATTTTTAAATGGCATTTCGATAAATTTTCCGCTACTTCCTGCTTTAAGTTTATTTTCTTTTTTTTGAAAACTGTTGACGTAGAATCTGGTAGTCGCCGAAATTCGCTAGAGTGGAGGCAGATGGGGTCGCCGCCGGGGACCTGCAAAACAAAGTCCCGTCCGAAGCTAGTGGGGGGTGGCTCCGACAGGACCCTCCGACGATCAAGTCAGCTCCAGTCAACAGAAATGGAGTGCTCAGTGTGGAGTTCGGTAGAGTTTAGAGGAGGAAAAAAGGATTTTTTAGAATCTGGCGTAAGTGTATCCGGAGGGACCTTTTTATAGAGGAAGCTTGTTGCAACCGCCTTGATTAATGATTATCGTAACTGTCCTGATCAATGCCGATCGTTATTGACTTGATAAATGCCGATCGTTATTGACTCGATAAATGTCGATCGTTATTGACTCAATAAATGCCGATCGTTATTATCATGTAACCGTAGCGGGATCGCCTACAGGAATCCATCATAAGAAGTTCGGTTTTTATGGAAGTTCGGCCATTGAGAAGCCCATCCGCGGAAGAAGTCCGCAGGGAGTCCGACTTCGATAGAAGCCCGACTGCTGAAGAAGTCCGCAGGGAGTCCGGCTTCCATAGAAGCCCGACCGCTGGAGAAGTCCACAGGAAGTCCGGCTTCCGTAGAAGCTCGATCGTTGGAGGAAATTTGGCTCCCGTAGGCGTCTGGCTGTAACGACGCGGAGAGAGTTCGGCTCTTGCGGGAGTCTGACTGAAGCTCGGCGATTGGGGAGTCAGAAGGAGTTCGGCCGCTAAGTAGTTCGGCCGGCTGAACGGGTTAGAAGAAGCTCGGCCGCTGGGGGTTCGGCTAAAGCCCATCTGCTGAAGCTCTTCTATGGCTACTGGTTGCATTAGGCTAAGCATCGGACTAGACTTCGGTGGGAGTGAAATTTATCCCTAACACCAGCCCCCCACTCCCGAGTTCAAAAATCGAAGGAAGGGAGTGCAGGAATGACGACTGTCAAAGTCTTTCTCTGAGCCTCATGCTGGTCCATGTCGAAGCTCGGGGGAGATCTCATCTCAGGATGAGGTTATCTCCGATCTTATCTCTGGTCAAAGTGGAAGTTGAAGCTCTCCGACCGAGGTTGGCCCGATCGCTCGGGTTAGGATGAGGTTCTCCTCTTGTTCTTAACTTCGACTTTGCTCGCGTTAGGACGAGGTTCTCCTCCTATTCCTAACGGGCTGTGGGGGTACATTCGGATCGTCGTCCATCTTCCTCCGTCTCGTCTAAAGTGAACGAGGCCTTCGATTTTGCTCGCATTAGGACGAGGTCCTCCTGCTGTTCCTAACGAGCTATGGGGGCACATGCGGACCGTCGTCCGCACCTCTTCCCCCATCTCGTCTTTTGTGAATGAGGCCTTCGACTTTGCTCGTGTTAGGACGAAGTCCTCCTCCTGTTCCTAATGGACTGTGGGGGTACATGCGGACCATCGTCCGTGCCTCTCCCCCCATCTCGTCCTTTGTGAACGAGGTCTTCGACTTTGCTCGCGTTAGGACGAGGTCCTCCTCCTGTTCCTAACGGGCTGTGGGGGCACATGCAGACCGTCGTCCGTGCCCTCCCTCTATCTCGTCCTTTGTGAACGAGGCCTTCGACTTTGGTAAGGTCTTATTTCCTGCGGTCGATGTTGACCTGGGGGAGACCTTATCTCCTGCAGCCAAGGTTTAAAGGTCTTTGACCTGCTCACGTTAGGATGAGGTTCTTCTTCTGTTCCTAAAGGGCTACTTTTACTCATTTCTTTCCTATCATCCCGTAATCCTTGTGCCAGAAATCAATAATGCAGAGCAAAAAAGTTTTTAAAGGAAGTTTACTGATAATACATCTTCAGATTTTCTGAGTTCCACGGTCGGAGAAGCACTATCCCTCCGAGTTCCTTCAGGCGATAAGTTCCGGGTCAGATGACTTCCGTTACCTCATACGGACCTTCCTAGTTTGGGGCGAGCTTCCCTTGACTCTGAGGCTGAGCGACAGCGGCTTGCCGAAGCACTAAGTCCCTCGCTCTGAACGTCTTGCTTTTAACCCTGAGTTGTAATACCGAGCCATCTTCTATTTGTAGGCTGCCATCCGGACGTGGGCTTCCTCTCTCTTTTCTTCCAGAAGATCGAGGTTGACTCTGATGTCCTCGGGGTTGTGCCGCTCATTGAAGCCCACGACTCGTGCAGAAGGGAGCTTAAGCTCGACTGGGATAACTGCCTTAGTGTCGAAGGCCAAGGCGAAGGATGTTTCTCCGATTGGCACCCTCTGAGTAGTTTGGTATGCCTAGAGGACATGGTAGAGTTCGTCCACCCAGGCTCCTTTTGTCCTATCGAATCTTGCTTTGATTACTTACAGCAAGGTCCGATTGGTTATCTCAGCTTCCCCATTGGCCTGCGGGTGAGCCATCGATGTGAAGCGGTGGGAGATGTTTAGTCCTTCATAGAACTTGGCAAACCTCGCCCCGACGAACTGACGCCCATTGTCGGTTATGAGGTTTCGGGGCAGGCCGAACCGACAGACTAGTGACTTCTAGACGAAGTTCTGCACCTTGGCCTCGGTAATCTTCGCGAGTGGTTCGGCTTCGATCCACTTGGTGAAGTAGTTGATCGCGACTAGGAGGAACTTCCGCTGCCCAGAGGCCGTTGGGAAGGGACCGAGTATATCCATTCTCCACTGTGCAAATGGCCAGGGTGAACTGAGCGGAGTGAGTTCGGATGCCGACTGCCTCTGCACACTGACGTTCTTCTGACAGTAGTCGCACCTCTTTACATATTCCATGGAATCACGAAATAAAGTCGATCAGTAGTACCCCTATCGGAGTAGTTTTTGTGATAGGGACCTGGCTCCTACGTGACTTCCGCAGAGTCCCTCGTGCACATCCCGTAGTGCGAGGTTGGCCTCTGAAGGTCGGAGACATCTCAGCAATGGGAGGGAGTACGACCTCTTATACAATCTGCCTTCGTATAAGACAGCGGGAGGCATGATTCCTGAGCTTCCAAGCTTCTTTTTGGTCGCAGGGAAGGACCCCCTCTTGAAGGTAGGTGATCAATGGGTCGATCCAGCTGGGCTCAAATTCCGTCTGTAGGATGGCCTGAGATTCCTCTATGGTCGAACACTTCAAAGTTTTCAAAAATACTTCTTTGGACAGTTCGGCCGGTGTTGAAGCGGCCAACTTGGAAAGAAGATCGGCTCTTGCATTTTTCGCCCTCGGGATGTACTAAATGCTGAAACTATCGAAGGCCGGGATCAAATTCTTCACTTTCCTGAGGTACCTCACCATGCTTTCCTCCCGTGATTCATAGCCACCGTCGGACCAACCACCAGCTGGAAATCGCTGTAGACTTGAAGCCGATCTATTTTTAATTTCCTTGCTATCTTTAATCCGACGATCAGCGCTTCATATTCGGCCCCATTGTTGGTCGTGGGGAACTCAAGACGCAGCACGTACTCGACGACAACTTCTTCGGAGCTGACCAAGACAAGCTCCGCACCAGCTCCAGCGGAGTTGGGTGAACCATCCATGTGTAGAGCCCAAGAATCTTCAGAAAGGTCGACGCTCTCTTCGGGGAGGATCGGTCGTGACAGCTCGGCTTCGTCGAAGTTCGACCTCGCTCTGGTGCTGGTTCCACTCGATTCAAGCTCGACTTCAACTAAAATGGTGCATTCTAGCACAAAATCCATCAGTATTTGGAACTTGATCGATGGCCTGGGCTGGTAGTTGATGTCGAACTCTGTGAGCTCGATTGTCCATTTTGCGATTCTTTCGAAAGCGTCTGCTCGATGGAGAACTGCTTTTATTGGTTGGTCCGTGAGGACCGTTATGGTGTGCTCCTGAAAGTAAGTCGGAGCCTTCTGGTAGCAATTATGAGACAGTAAGTCAGTTTTTCTAACCTAGAGTACCTGATCTCCGCGTCCCTCAGGACTCGGCTCATGTAGTAGATCGATCGCTGCATCTTTGCTTCTTCCTTGACGAGGACTGCCGTCAGGGCCATCGAAGAGACAGCTAGATATAGGAACAATTCTTTCCTAGGTTCGGACTTTGCCAGCAGTGGGGGCGTGCCGAGGTAGTTTTTGAGCTCCTCGAATGCTTGTTGGCACTCCGCCATCCAGCAGAAGTCCTTCGATCGCCTGAGAACCTCAAAGAAGGGCATGCATCGTTCGACCGACCTTGAGATGAAGCGATTTAGGGATGCCATCTTTCCGACCAGGCGCTGAACTTTCTTGATCATCTTTGGAGTGGTCATTTCTCGAATGGCTCGAATTTTCTAGAGGTTTGCCTTGATTCCGCATCTCGACACCATGAACCCAAGAAATTTTTTGGAGGTTACACCAAAGGCGTATTTGGTTGGGTCAACTTCATCTTGTGCTTCCTGAGTGCACCGAAGGTCTCTTCAAGGTTGGCCAAGTGATTTATTGAAGCTCGACTTTTGATGAGCATATCATCTACATACACCTCCATGTTGCGGCCGATCTGCTCCTTGAAGATCTTATTAACCAAACGCTGATATGTCGCCCCTGCGTTCTTGAGTCCAAAAGGCATGACCTTGTAGCAATAAAGACCTCGATTGGTAATGACGGCGGTCTTCTCTTCGTCCTCAGGTGCCATGCGTATCTGGTTGTAATCAAAAAAGGCATCCATAAAGGTGAGGAGCTCATGGCCCGTGGTTGCGTCCACTAGCTGGTAGATCCTGGATAGGGGGTAGCTGTCCTTCGGGCAAGCCTTGTTCAGCTTCTTGAAGTCGATGCACATCCTTCACTTGCTATTTGCTTTCTTGACAAGAACCACGTTCGAGATCCAAATCGGATAGTTAACCTCTCGGATGAGTCCAGCTTTGAGGAGCTTATCTACTTCTTCGATGATCGCTTTCTACCTCTCTAGAGCATGGTGGTGCAGCTTTTCTTTTATCGGTCGATGCCTCGGATCGATGGCCAGCCAATGTTCCATGACCTCGGTGTCGATCCCCGGCATATCCACTGGGGTCCAGGCGAAGACGTCCGTATTTCTTCTGAGGAAAGCGATGAGCTGCTCCCGAACTTCGACCGCCAAGTTAGAGCCGATCTGCACCACGTGCTCCGAGTTTCTGTCATTCAAGGGCACAGAGATGAGGTCCTCCACAGGCTCACCCTGCTCCTCAGTGAGGTCATCGCGGACGTCCAATCCATCAACAAGATAAGTGTCGGGCTAATCTCTCTTATGCAGGGCGATTGAGTAGCAATACCTCATCAGAGCTTGGTCTCCTCTGACTTCTCCGACCCCATGACTCATCGAAAACTTCATCTTCAAATAATAGGTTGACACTACCGCCCGGAGTGCATTTAGACTAGGTCGGCCAAGGATCGCGTTATAGACGGACGGGGTCCTTACGACTAAGAAGTCGACTCGAGCTTTGGCCAGCTTCGGACGCTACCCTGCCACTACGGTCAATGTTATTATGCCTTCGACTGGTACAACATTGCCAGCAAATCTTACCAGCGGAGAATTCATCGGCCCCAATCGATCATCGGGCAGAAACATTTTTGAGAAGGCATCGTAAAATAATACATCGACTGAGCTTCCATTATCTATCAGAACGCGGCGTACATCGTAGTCAGCAATATTCAAGGAAATTACAACCGCATCATTGTGTGGAAATTGGATTCTCTAACCATCCTCCTCGGTGAAGGCCACGGGCTCCACGATCCTCCACCTCTTCACCGATCCTTCGGATCCACTGGTCTCCCCTTGCTGAGGTCCCCCTAAGATAGTATTGATGACGCCAAGGGGCAGCTGATCTTCTTGTAGGTTTTTCCCACTTGGCGGTAATGCTCTTGGCTGATCTTCCTTCTCCTCAGACCATCTTCGAAGAAATTGGCTTAGTCTGCCTCGCCTGACGAGCTCTTCGATCTCGTCCTGGAGTTGGATGCACTCCTCAGTGTCATGACCGTGGTCGCGATGATAAAGGCAGAACTTGTTGGGATTGTACTTGCTAGGATGGGAATGCATTCTCTCCGATCTTGGAAGCCGCTCTCGGATCTCCATCAATACTTGAGTCTTCGGGGTGTTAAGGGGGGTGTAGTTGTGAAATCATCGTCGTCGGGGAGAACTTCAGCGCTAAGGAGAACCTCGATGTGTCCTTTCGTCAGGGCTTCCCCGCTTCTGAGCTTGAGGGGGAGTCCGGACTCGCCCGCGACTAGGGGAAGTCCGAAAATGCGGCCAAGCTTCAGTCCATTTTCTTTCTTCGACGAGCCTACCTGGCCCGCCGATTCGTCGCTTACCGTTGACTTCATCGTCCTTAGCCTCGAAGGCCTCCTTTGTCCGGGCATAACTTTTGGTCCGAGCCAGCATGTCGGCAAAGTCCCTGGGATACTTCTTTTTTAGGGAGAACAGTAGATGGTTCTTCTGAAGGCCGCCCTTGAGAGCGGCCATGGCGACTGACTAGTCCAGGTCCCAGACCTCTAGTGCAGTAGTATTAAATCGGGTAATGTAAGTCCAGACGGATTCCCCCTCCTTCTGCCTGATGGCCATTAAGGACTCCGAACCTCGGCGCGGACGTCGACTACTGACAAAGTGGGCCGCGAACTGTTGACTCATCTGATCAAACGATAAGATGGTATTTGGCTTAAGCACCGAGTACTAGTTCCTAGCGGCCCCTTTAAGGGTAGAGGGGAAAGCCCGGCATAAGATAGCGTCTGACGCACCATGGAGCAGCATCATTATCCGAAAGACTTTCAGGTGGTTGACCGGATCGATGGTCCCATCGTAGCTCTCGAATTGCGGAAGCTTGAAGTTCGGCGGGACTGATTTCTGCATGATTTTCTATGAAAAAGGAGGGTCAGTGCAGATGTCATTACCGCATGAGGAGGGAGTGTGACGAAGTTCTTCGATTCGTCGGCTCATTTCTAAGAGCCTTTGATCCAGGAGATCTTCGCAGTCTCTGATCTCCAAGGTATTCTTGCTAAATGGGTGCAAAGCTTCACCCTGGGTCGAGCCGCGGTCTGAGCAAGGGCTCTCCCTCCGTTGCTTTCCTCTTCCGAGGATTGGAGGTCTGGTAGCCCATGTCGATTGCCCCTGGACTGGACCACACGGCTCTGGAGAATCCCGCACCAGTTGAGCTGGTATTGGGGCCTGCTGGTGCATGGCCTGCACCGTCTGAACTGCCTCAGTGAGGCCATGAACCTGTTGGATGAGCAAGTTGAACTGCTCAGCATCTACCGCGGCTATAGAGTGAGCCTGGGTCGTCGGGGCTGGAGCAGGAGCGGACGGATCCGAACGGGATTGGACTGCAGAGGCCGCCGATCGTCAAGGGGAGGCTCTCCTGGGGGGCATCTTTTCTTTTTGGAAAGGAATTCGAAAGAGGAGAAAAAAATTTTTTGGAGTGGGAAGAGAGAAATCGTTGCCGAGCACTCCTTTAAGAACAAGGGAACCTCGGCTTTCTTTAAGAGAGAAATCATTGTCGGGCCCTTCCTCTAGCGCCAATCTGTTGACGTAAAATCTGATAGTCGTCAAAATTCGCTGGAGTGGAGGCAGATGGGGTCGCCGTCGGGGACCTAGAAAATAAAGTTCCGTTCGAAGCCGATGGGGGTGGCTCCGGCAGGATCCTCCGACGATCAAGTCAGCTCCAGTCAACAGGAATAGAGTGTTCAGTGTGGAGTTCAGTAGAGTTTAGAGGATGAAAGAAGGATTTTTTAGAACCTGGCGTAAGTGTATCCGGAGGGTCCTTTTTATAGAGGAAGCTTGTTGTAACCGTCTTGATTAATGATTGTCGTAACTGTCCTGATTAATGCCGATCGTTATTGACTTGATAAATTCCGATCATTATTGACTTGATAAATGCCGATCGTTATTGACTCGATAAATGTCGATCATTATTATCGTATAACCGTAGCGGGATCGCCTGCAGAAATCCGTTATAAGAAGTTCGGCCATTGAGAAGTCCGTTCGCTGAAGAAGTCCGCAGGGAGTCCGGCTTCCGTAGAAGCCCGACCGCTGAAGAAGTCCACAGGGAGTCCGGCTTCCGTAGAAGCCCGGCCACTGGAGAAGTCCGCAGAAAGTCCGGTTTCCATAGAAGCTCGGTCGTTGGAGGGAATTCGGCTCCCACAGGCGCCTGGCTCTAACGACGTGGAGAGAGTTCGGCTCTTGCGGGAGTCTGACTGAAGCTCGATGATTGGGGAGTCAGAAGGAGTTCGGCCGCTAAATAGTTCGGCCGGCTAAATGGGTTAGAAGAAGCTCGACTGCTGGGGGTTCGGCTAAAGCCCATCTGCTGAAGCTCTTCTACGGCTACTGATTGTATTAGGCTAAGTATCAGATTAGACTTCGATGGGAGCAGGATTTATCTCTAATAACTAATAAATGTTTACTAGCACAAACTCTAAAGGTTTTATAGAATGTTTTAAAATGGAAGAATCTGATCACAGTTGTTTATTTTTTTCTTCCTAAATTTTTAAAACAACGACGGAAAATAAAAGCAATACCAAACCAGCCCCTTAGATAACACTACCTGAGATTTATGTACATCAAGCAAATCACTTGCTGATGGTGGTTGCTGCTTCAAAAATCATGTACGGCTATTTAATTAAAATTCCCAATTACAGTGAGCTAGGCTGCCTTTGGTTTGAGCACAAGGAATAATGGAATAGGATAGTCTTGCCTCTTGAAATAGTTATCCTATTTTCATTTGGCTCGAATTATCATTACGGTACCTTCAGGGCTCGAGGTTGTTCCGTGGCAGCAACCATTTCTTTAAAATACAGAAAAAGAAAACGCGGGAATTTGAGAAAGGTGCTTATTCCAGAAATGAAGTTGTTGCAACTCTTTCCCGGAATTATTATTCCAGGGATAAACGGGTTAATCGCTAGGAAGTCGTTGCGAAGCATTTGAAGATGTGGTAAGGACTAATCATCCCATGGTCGAGTTCCACCAGCTCCATGTTACAAAAGTTTGCTTCTAGCTTTATTTCTTACAAATGAATCCACATATGTATTAGCAATACAAATTTCATCTCAATTTTTACTTCTCACAAACAGGCGAAATGGGACATTCTGGGGCTTCATCACAAAATAAACCTTACAAGCCACTTCTCTATATTCTAAAACTAAGGCTTCCAAGTCTACTTATTTCCAAAATCTTTATATATATAAAGCTGGATATAGAAAGAGAAGGAAATGATTAATGCAAAGAGCCTGTAATGAATCAACATTATTAGTTAGAAATCCTCAGAAAAGCACTTGATTATAAAATTGCTCATTTGTTGTTGGTGTTGTCGTTGCAAGCAGCGGTCATCTCTTGCGGCCTTCACTTGGTTCAAGTATGGTTGATTTCATTCTTCTAGCTTGCTCCCTTTGCCCTCTCCTTTCGAGCTCATCCATTACTAGAAAACAGTCTTCTTTTAGGGGCAAAGAACTAAAAGGAAATGGCATATTGTTTAACCATCAACTCAAAAGAGAAAGAAAGATGAGCCCTAGTAGAGGGTACAACTCTTTCAGGCAATTCACTTTGTGCTGTCATACATTATATTTAGGGCTTCAAGATCAGTACAATATGCAAACTTCAGCCTGCTTTGAATTTTGAGCACCCTGCAGCTTGCACTCTTAGAAGCATGGAAGGTGTTTGGTTGGGGAAAGTTAGGGCCTGGGATCAGGATGAGAATGGGTGCTCCCATTCCAACCATTTGGTTAGGAGGATTCCATTCTGATTTCGATTTTGATTCTGAAGTGAAATGAAAATGGTCCAATCTACTTAAAACTCAATCTCCATTTGCTTTTAAGGATTCAAATTTTTATTCTAATTTCGATTTTGATTTCGATTCTGGTCATGAACCAAACGCTTCGGGGGATTCGACCATTTCGACTCTGGTTCCAATCCATTCTGATTTTCATTCCGATTCTAATTTCGATCGCAAAGCAAACACCCCTCCTGATTTCTTTCCAACATAATCCACCCTAAACCGGTAGCTATTAGTGAATACAAGGGACTCAATTGTCGGGCTTGAGTACAATCAATTTCTAATAAAAAAGTGATTTTTTTTTTGGGCTTTCCTCTGATCACATGTTCTCAAGGTCTACATGTTCCATTCAGCATCTAAAATTTGCACTAATTTTCGCCAAAAAAAAAGTTTGTCAAACAAATGCTCGGGGTTTTACCGAGATTTTCATCATCAGAAGACACTTTGAACTATGTCGAATTTGATTCAATCGATCGGTCGGTTGTGGCATCAGTCCATCCTTACACAAAAGTTTCACAGTTATCTCGAAAATTGATAACAAATGCAGTCTGGTGGTAGGTTGCGATCAATATTTACAACAACTAAAACTCAATATCATGTCACGCTCGCCACCAGCACTTGTTCAGTGTAATGTAACCCCAAAAAGTCTAAGTATCAACTAGCATGCACCTTGCTTCAACGTATGAACTTTTTATTTTCACCCATCAATCCATCCAATCAATAGTAAATCAAAATTGTTGCCATAGAACATGAATAATATTAGTAGATCATTTTATTACCCCATAATCTAATCTTAAGCTTCAGATTTGGGAACTCATTGGTCACCTAGATTTGAGTTTCTTCATACTTATGGCGGTAACTAGGAGGTTACTTTTTTTTTTTTTGGTGCAGAGGTTGCTTATCTTTATCCTGCATGTCCGTCCAAGAAACCTGGATAAGAAGTTGTAATGAGTGTTCTGCTTACCGTGCCACCCTTCATTCAAACATAAGGCCGAAAACGAAGTCAAAAAGTCAATTCCAAGTGAATGAAACATTTTTGGTTGGTCAAGGTCTTAAACTTATAATTCTAGCTATATAGAATTAAATAAATCAATATGTCAAATGAAAGTTGCAATAATTGGCAACTTGGGACCTTATGTGACTTCAATAATATACATGTTTTGACATCCAACAAAGAGGCATTTCGTTCCTAAAAAGTATGTGATGTTTTTAATTATCGTCTCATGATGCTAAAATCTCTTTGTTAATTTGGTTAGCAAGCAAATATTAAAATTCCACAAACTTCAGAAATGTAATTACCTAATAGTTAAACAATTTTTGATTCAAAACTCTACCGGCGAAAGCTCCACCATGCAAAACTCTATAAATGAAAATTCTACTACCTACAGCAACAACAGGGCCTAAAAAATATAGAATAATAATTCTATTATATATTTATACAATTGAAATAAGAGGTTTTTCATTATTACAAATTTTTATATAACAAATTGACACAAAGTATATATGTATTACCACCTAGCAAGCGTGCCTTTCTTTCATTTTTTTTTGACATGATTGATGTGTAGATTGGATTTAGGGTGTGCAATCCCCGATCCGACCTGACATGCTTGTTGCTCTAAAGCATAGGAGGGATGCTCATGCGGTGCCGAGTGATGACCAAATTGATGCATATAAGATCAAACTCCAAAGAATAGCATCAATCCCCTCATACGTGCCAAACACACGGGCTGGGGTAGGTGGGGAAGGCCATGAAACCACCAAGATTGGAAGATTTCCTTGTAGGTATTCTATTGTTACATAAATCAATGATAAATCCTCTTTTGCATGTCCCCCATCCCATGAGATGAAGGAACCATTCATCAGTCTTTCTTTTCCTTTTTTGGAAGAAAAGTACAAGTCATCCTAGCCACTCTCTTCCAGCATGAATTGTCCAAATCTTCGTATCCAAACTAATTATCTTTTGCTTGCCGAGTCATCATCACTAGCCTAACTACCTACTTTGCTCCTTAACCCACGAGGTGGCATTTTTCCCCCTCTTCTCATCCATCTATTTCTCAATCTCTCTCCAGCATGGGTCCATCTCCATCCCTGCTATCGACCAAAGGAGAGAAATAGAGAATGGTTGGGTTTCAGCAAAAGAGAGGAGCTTTTAAAAATGAGTGAGAGGTCATGATTCAATTGGAAGCACGATAGAAATGATATATAAAGATGTGAAGAAAAGATAAGAAAAGGAGAAAGGAAATAAGATTGTGGCTGCTGGTAGGACTTTATAATTTTCTTAGAAAGTGCAAAATAGCTCAAAAAGTTTTTCTTTTCAAAAGATGTTGATGCTAGAGTTTGGATCGATCGAAAGTTATTTCTCTTTAAAACATGGCATTTTGGACTCTTTTAATGTGTGGGAAGAATTTTTCTTTATTGGAATATTTTTTTTCTAAAAGCTGATACCTGAGTATATGATATCTAGGAAACTGATTTTCACATATTTGGAAAGTGGTATATTCTAGAGTGGTTTATGTTTGGTTGAGCATGAAAAAATTGTATAAAATATCTATTATACTCTTAGTAAAGGATAGACTTTATCTTATTCTATCTAAAAGGCTAAGGGCATATTTTTTAAAAAAAAAATTCACCCCAATTCTTAGCCGGTGAAAATTAGACTTCCCTATATTCCATGTTTTTCATGAAATTTGGGAATCTTATTTCCATGATAATGCTACTTTTTCAATTTTTTTTTTTTTTTGAAAACTCCGACCAAATATGGAATTATTGTCCATTTTTTTGTTGACCACACTTTCCTCCCATCTCTTCCCGTGAACCAAACAAGTCCTTTAAGAACCATCTTTGATGACACTCTCATGCTAGACTTATTAAATTTTCATGGAATAATAAAAACTTTAGATATACTTATAGTTAATTATGTCACACAAACTAGTTTCCATGGAGATGTTATCATTTTTTTAAGGGAGCTTGGTACAAAATGATGGGATTTGGATTACCAAGGTTGAGGCTGCGATATATTAAGAACTCACTAAAAAAAAGGTATCCATTGCATGTCTATAAATTATCGAGTTAACGTGAGTGCACTTGCAGCTTTGGCACAAAGCTTTTGGATTTCAGCTATGCCTTTTTCATGAGTAATTGGCATCCAAATAAGCAGCGGTGAGATTATTTTTTATAACTATGATTTTGGGGTGATAGCTTGGAACTCAAATATCCTTTGATTTAATTCTTTTCACAAGACCTAACATACAGTAAAACATACATGCAGTCCCATGCAACCTTCAAGCCTTCATTTCTTATCACTATAATCCAAGCAGTTCATTGAAGCTACGGTATTTCATGTAATGGATGCATTTGAGTTTTATTTGAGATTAGCCATCAAATTATCTTAGTAAATGACTAGTTGAGAAATAAATGTTCTATCCTTTTTCTTCTTTCTCATATAATGGGCAAGCTAGCAGGGCCTTCCATCCTTTCCTCTTGAGATTTTTTGCTATTAAGATTTTGTCATGATAACTCAGCCAACTAAAAGTTTTAACCATTTCCAATATTGGCATTTTCTAGTTGATGCAAGCGAATTCAGAGATTATTGTTCCATAGCTTGGAAACTTGCAACTATTTTTAATTGTGAAGGATTTTGTCCATCTCTTACTTTGTTTGCTTCCTAAGATAATTGTATTGTGTCCAATAGCTCACATAGCCGATATTGCCCATTTTATATTTGGGTTGTAACCGCTGTGATTGGTACTGAATTCTCAACATTATTTTGAATGTTGTTGTCGACTATTGCACCTTATTTTTTGGCAAAGAGAAAAGAAAAGTGGGAAGGCCTTCTTTAGTGGCTTGTTAGGGATCTAGTGATCATGCCAGAATGAGATTTGTTTGCCATTTCCTATCTTAATGGATACACTGGCAAAGAACCAAGGTCTAGTCTTCATAATGTCTTTCCATGTAGAGGAAATATTTACTTTAACTAGAGCTTGGTTTGGGATTATTTTCAAGAAGTAAGAATGATTTACTAGCTTTCACCATCGCCTATTCTCCTCCTTAAAATATGTCCACCGCTATTTCATGAGAAGGCTTTGATTAAGAAGCTTAATATTTAATATCCCCAAACTCTAACTCTTTTAGGCCGGCAAGATCTTTTTCCGGCTAACCAAACTATGTCCATTGTGGTATTTGTTACTTCCCCTCCATAGAAATTATTTTCTTCTTTGGTTAATGCATTTAATGACTTCAGTTGGAAGTTGAAAATAGGACATCCAATAAATTGGACCGACCATAGGTAGAGGGCAGCGGAAGTTCAATTCAACAGGAAAAGAGAGGGATTGAAGGACCTCCTCAAGCGAACCTATGTGTCCTCACTAGCAGCCCAAACTTTTCTTTATTCACAGGGCTCAATCGACTGATAAAAGAGGTCTTTCATTAACTTTTGATTAAGCTCAGTATTTTCTCCTAGATAATGCATCTACGTGTCAAACAAGAGTAGCTCGCCCACTAAATAAGGGCACTTGCATTTAGTCTTCAAATCAATAGACTATCTAGATTCACTTTCCGTTGATCTTTATGTAGAGGAAAGGCTTACTTATCGAGCTTCCTACTACTGCTTTGATCACTGACGGGACGAAATCTGCGATTCGACTTGATCCACTAAGCCGGGGGAATTTTATGGCTCACCAAGGTTTTCCTTCATAACCAGACGGAGATTTCCTAAGGGACCCAGTAAATCCCTAATTTGGATTATGGGATTTGATTCTTTTGTCACATTATTATTGTTATATTTCGAACCATTGAATGGACCAAATCAAGAACAATTGGATGATGACAAAATTATCAAAGATTGTCATTCATTATTTTGATTCAACAACGTACCGATACCAATAGTTCCTTGATGTTGGGTAAGTGATTGAATCTTTGCCTTGGAATAAAAAGGATTGATATTGGTGCGATCTAATCTATTATCGAAAATCAATACGAAACTTGCCCTATCATACCTTTTTTGGTATACGAAATAGTGAAATTGACTAACTCAATTCTTATGAAATCGTGAATCAGATCATTTGTCCTTACCTCAACAAAGGAAGCATGAATTGATCAGTGCTATCCTCCCTATAAGGAAAAGCAACTTATGTTTCCAATCGATGAGCTTTTTATCCATCTTTGCTTCTAGGAACCTCTAATCTAAACTTTTTGGTTTGCTAAAATAAAGTAAAAAGCCCAAATATCTGATCGAAAAGTTTGAGATCGAACAACCCAGTAGTTTTGCATAGTCATGATATCAGTTGCCATTGATGTTTAATCTAATCAGAGAGCTCTTGTCGAAGTTGACCTTTAATCCAGAAGCCGGCTCAAAGGAATAGATAATAAATTTTAGTTTTTTGATATGTTCCTTTGAGGCCTTACAGAAAATCAAGATATCATCGACATACTATAAATTGGTGATGCTTTTAGTAAAATGAGTCAATCCCACACATGAGATGATGGACTGATTCATTACTGTTTCAAGCATTCGATAATACATTTGTAGTGAGGTTGAAGAGGAGAGGAGATGAGGGATCTCTTTATCTGAGCCCATTCTTTGATTTAATCCATCCCATTGGTTCCCCATTAAAGAGAGGGGAAACTTGCTAGAAGTGAGAAGCTTTTTAATCCATTTACTACTAAAACCTCTTGTCTTGAGTAGGTTTAGAAGGAAGACCCTATTTGAGACTTAGGAGATTTAGAAGGAAGTCAATCAAAAGCTTTCTTGAAATCTAGTTTGAGAACTATACTTTGCTAGCATGATATTTTGTAATGAGAGATGAGTTCGGCTACCGAGATAAAGCAGTCTCCAATTTATCTTTCTTTTATAAATGTCGATTGAGATTGAAAGATTAGTCTATCAATAATGGTTGCAAGACGAGAGCAAAGAATTTTTGAGATGATTTTGATGACACCATGAATTAAAGTTATAGGTCTATAATCTCTGACTGATAAGCTTCCTTCATTGTGAAGGTTTTTAAATAGCTTGTAGAAGTCTTCTTTGATAAGTGCCCAATATCCCTAATAAAAGGACATTGGGAGTCTGTTAGGTCCTAGTGACTTATCCTTGCCAAGAACGACGATAGTATCTTTAATTTCCTTTTCTGGGAATGGTTTGTCGAGTTATGCTGTAGGTTGATTTGTTCATTTTGAAAGATAATTTTCTAATCGAAGTCTATCGCAGCATGGGGGGTATTATGGAAGAGCTCCATGTAGAATGTTGCAAATACCTTCTTTATTTCTTGGTGATCATCATATGTTTGATCTTGAAATGTAACAATGCAAATTATATTCTTTCACTTTAGGCACTAGCGTAGGCATGGAAAAATTTGGTGTTTTGATCACTGTGCTTTAACTACTTCTTGATCATTGCCTCCACATTATCTTTTCTTAGTATAGTCTATCATATAGTTTTTCTTTGAATAATCTTCTTTCCGATGAGATAAGATCTCTAATCCCTTCAAGTTTGTCCAACTGAGCTATTCTCTCTTCATTTGCTTTCTTCTTAATTACAATGTTGCCATTGCCATTTCATTTCTACACCTTGAGCTTGGCTTTGAGGAATCTTAGCTTAAAGACCACATTGACATTGTGTTCTCATAGCATGGTGCTGCTTTCCACCAGCTATGTATGATGTCATCAAAATCTAGAGTAGAGTACCAAAAATTTTGGAATTTGAATGGTTTGTAGAGTATGATTGGGGGTGGGGAAGCATTGGAGGAGTAGATAGTGATTTGAAGTGATCTTCACCAATGTTTGGAGGGTGGCTAAGGGAAATATGTTTGTCCAATTGAGCAACCAAGATGAGTTGAACTTTGCATTGATGATGGAGTGTCGAGTATTAAGAGAGTATGCTCTTTTGAGAAATAAGTTGCCGTCTATTTCTAAGAAGTCCTAAGATATGATTAGTCATCTAGAAGAGTTTATTGCATCAACTATTTTCTATTTATCGAATTTATGACTGCCTGCATTCTATGATTCATGTGTGTAAGCTTGGACCCTTGGAGACAAATAAGGCAACTTTTGGACTGATGCATGATTTTTTTTTCATCTTGCATCTTTTCGATAGTTCACCCAAGTCTCTTACAATCTAGAAAAATATAGTCATTAGGATTGCAAAGCCAACCAATCACTTAAACTACCTAAGTGCAAATCAAGACCGTATATTGAATTGAAGTTGAGAAAGAAAGTTAATTAGTAGCGGTTCGAGATCCAAATGACGAATGCAGCACTGGCTCCATTACTTTTTAATTTATTAGAGAGAACTTCTATACTTTTACTACGAATTCCTGTTTATTTTCGTAATATCTTGTCAATTTTTATACCAAGCACAAGAAGAAACAACCCTTGGCGGACGTCAAAGCACAAACATTTTGCAATTTCACTTGGTAGTTAGGGAATATATATGCATAACAAATCATACGAGAAAATATTAAAATTTAGGCTAATAGAAATCGTGAAATTTAATATTCCATAGGAAATACTATGTTTATTTATTTTCTATTGATAAATTTAACTTTTTTATAAATATAATTTATAATTTATGATATATGCATGCATGCATATATGTATGTATAAATATATTATATTGGCGCTCCATGATCCAATTCGGGCTCACCCTACGCAGTAGGGTAAGGCACATTAATCAGGCAGAAATTGGTTCCCAATTTTACCTCTTCACACCATGGAGCATGCAAGGAAACGAAGACTGCTGGCTTTACAGTACACCCTACGCCAACTTTTCCAACTACAAATTTAGTTGATGGTAGATTAAGTTGTAAACCACAAGATTTTAATATTAGCATCTATCAAGGCTTGCATAATCATTGGCCTTCTCCGTTCATTTGCTCTCTACATCTGTGCTTGTTGCATGCCATATGCCAGTACTAAAATTATAATTACTTCAAACTGCCGGTCAAATAGCTGGAGGGGACAAGGGACCAAACTCCTGCAAACTTTGAAATATATATCCTATCAAAATCATCCATGGCCTCTCCAAGGTCCAAAATCTAATTTTCCTTTTGATGGGGCCTACAAGCTTCTGTTTTACAAAAACTACAAACCAATGATGGACGTTTACCCAATGTTCCAACATGATTATTTGATGCTTGCTTACACGCCTACCAACCCAATTATATCTTTCACCCACACTTTAAACAGCCCTGTAAAGCCGGGTATAGTAGTACCCAGAAGCCAGGCCTTATCGACCAGAATCTAAAGGATAGCTTGTCCCGGGCTAATGACGACATGTTGGGTCCATTGCCCTGCCTCCCAGCTGCATGGTTTTGGAACGGAATGAGGTATTTGGGTGGGGACGAGGCTGACGCCCCAACGCAGCGGTGGTCATGCCAAGGAGCAGAAAATTTTAGGCTGTAAGGATTTTGTCCATTTTTGAAATCTTCAGTCCAGAGTCCTGCTTGTAATTAGTAAGATGGATGCCGTAGCTCCGCAAGCAACCAAAATTTGTCCCAAAGGAGTCAGGCTAGTCAACTGTTTTCCATGTGATGGCCGTGTGCCATGTAGGATGGATTTTTGGATTCAGGAAAAGCGTTATATGTTGAAAGGGACCAAACATTTAAGAGATATATATTCAAGTTTTAAGGCCTACCATGTGTGCTCTGAACGTCAGGGCCTGAATGAAAACTTTGTCATCATTTGCCAACACACCCTCTCTTTTTTTTCTTTTTTTTTTTTAATTTTTTTTTAAGAATTAAAATCAAATTTTTATTTTCTTTTTCATGAATTAATAAGCTAAAATCGGAATGATAATTAATTGGATTGTATACCAGCAGGGGTAGTGGTAGCCACGATGATGATGATGAATGATAGAGACGATGGTTGTGCAAATAAAAAGTTGATTTTCAAAATTTGAAAGCTGAATTTTTTGCTTTTATAATTAAATTCTAGAAAGCATGGTGGTAATATTTTTTTTAAAAAAAAAATAAATATAAAATGATGAGATTACCAAACATCAATTTTTTTGGTCTTGGTTTATAAGAAAGATTAAACATCCTTAAAGGTGGAATATCATTTTCTTTTTTTGTGAATAATCCATCAAAGTTTGAACGAGGGGTCCATCCAAGTTCAAAGTAACCTAATCTAGATAGAAGCTAAAATAATAATTATACCAATTTCTCATAAAACTCACCCATAATAAAGGATCAATTCTAATTGTAATAGATTCGTAGCTAGCACCACACTTGATTTCTCTCACTGTATTTTGACATACCTATTTAACTACGCAAGAATCAATATAATCTCAACTCTATAATCCCGCTGATTGGTTTTTCAAAATGTGAATGGCCTCTCCTCCATTTGTCAATATTTTTCTGATGAGTTCTGCTACTGATCAGGCACTAACAACTACCATGAGTTCACCTATGATATGGTGGTTGGAAATTGGTGCCATACTAGCTGCTTAGCCAATTACTTAGCTTCCTCATGGCCCTGTGAATTTCTCGGTGATCAATAGAGGGTGATCTCTAACTTTTTCTTTATTTTTCTTTTTCGACTAACTGATCTCGTTCAAAATGAAAGCTAAAACCGATAAACCCTTGATGTTGCACCAAATTTAGCACCAAAATCTTTCCAAGGAGAAAAGGAACAGCGCGGGAACCATGAATACATTTTCTGGCAAGGCAACACGCTTTACAGGGAAAACGAGTAGTTTTCTTCTATTCTAAATTCATTTATCCCATTAAGACTATGTTGCTTTTAGATAGCTTTTGAAATAGTTTTAGCTTATTTAAGCTGCTTTAGTATTTGGTGAAGGCAGCTAGTTCATAAGCTAACTTTTATTGAAAGTTTTCTCATCCAAAAATTCAAAATTAAAAGCTAGCTGTATACTTTTTATTTTCAAATTTATCCTTTACTTTTTTTCTAGAATTACTCACTTATTTAATATTTAAACTTCCTCCTCTCTCCTCTATTTTTTAAAATCTATCTACAAAAATATGTTATATTATATTATATTATCATAACATATTATAATATATTATAAATATAAATATAAATTAGAATATAATATATTATATATAATAATATTATTATATTATATATTATATTTATAATATAATATAATATAACATAATATAATATTATATTATCATAACATTGTAACATAATATTATATTATCTAATAATATTATTATATTTTTATTATAACAATAATACAATATAGTAATATATGATAATATAATTAGAATATAAATATATACTAGAATATCATATATTATATATAATATATATTATAATATATAATATATAATACATATTTTTATAATATAAATATAATATATATAATATAATATTATGTTATATTATAATAATATTATAACATAATATTATATTATATAATAATATTATTATTATAATATATTATAATAATGTATGATGATATAATAATAATATATTATAATAATATTATAATAACATAATATTTTATAATATTATATTATATTATATTATATTATATTATTATAATATATCTTATAAATATAAATATATATTATAATATATATATTTATAATATATATTTATATTTTATGTATGAGATGTGCATAGGATATGATTTATTATATCTATTATATTTAATTATACTAAATATTTGAAGTGATGTTAAAAATAAATAAAATGATATTATATTTTTTTATGTTATTTTGTATATGATAGCTTATTTACATAGTTATTTTTTATCAAATACTTAAGCTAACAAAGCTATAGTACAGTCACAACTCAATATAGACTCAATATAGCTATAGCTATAGCTATAGCTATAGTTATAGTGCAGCTGAATGCCAAACATAGCCTAAGCCTATGACCCCGTATCTAAATGACGAACATGTCCTAATTTTAAACCCGTTACAAAAAAAATAGGGCGCGTTCGACATTCTGGAGCATATAAAGGGCAAATCCGTCTTTTCGGCTCGGCCCCAACCTCCGGGCCTCCGGCTCGTATTCAAATTCCCCCCTACTCCGCTCCTCCGTCCACCAGCGACTCCGCCGCGCTTTCTCCTCTCCGGTGGCGTCACCGTTTCCCCGTCTACGCCTCCGAACCCTCCTATAACCCCGGGGTCCGGCCGCTTCCCTCGCCGGACCAGCGGAGAGCCGCGGGGACCGCTGGCGACCCGACATCCGTGGTCTCCCTTCTCTCCCCTGGACCTTAAGCGGTCTCGAAGGCGCCATGGACGACGACGAGGCGATGCAGGAGGCGTTTGAAGAAGGGGTCTTTCTTGGCTGCGAGATTGATCTCGACTACGAATTTGACGCCGCACGGTACTTCGATTTCGGCCGGGCGGAGACCCCGGCGGAGGCCCGCGCTGCCGAGCTCTGGTTCGAGACAGCCGGCAGCTACCCTCCATCTCGTATGTATCAAAACCACCTTAAGATTTGGATGCTGTTTTGAATATTTGGATTCTTGATGTGTTTTTGATTTATCTTCTGGCTTTTGTTATATTTTGATTCGATTTGGATCCCGAATTTAGAGAATGATACCGCTTGTTTATTCCATTTGAATGTGAATAAGTATTTGGTTTTGAGTGGGATCAAATTAAATGATTTTTAGCCTTAAAATGCGAAGCTTTTTCTTAAATCTTAAAATTTCATGAAAACTACTATTCCAAAAAATTGCTAAAATCCTGAAATCAGGTAGAAAAGGTCTATATAGATAAGTCTCTAAAGCATATCACTTCATATTTTTAATCTTGCACGCATCTATGCACAAGAGGGCTATTACAAGGCCGTCTCTCCAAACATCAGTTTCTTATATATCCCATCCTTGCACCAGATTCTAATTCCTAGTAGGACAAGGGAGAAATCTTCTTCAGAATAACCTCTGCTCCTCTGTGATGCCAAAATAGTGACATGCACTGGCATAATTTGTGCATTTTGTGTTTGGCCCTCACACTATCCTCTAATGACCCATTTAACCTAAAGACTTGCCCTAGATCTAGTGTTAATAACATAATGCTACTCATCTCTCATCCTTGGATCTACTTCATCATCTCTTACATGATCCTAGCCTTTTATTCCTCTTCCACATCACCAATCTAAAAGAGAAGTCTAGCCATCCCTCTTCACACACTTAGCACCTCTTTTGGCCTTTAGATCCTAGTCTCCCTCTCTGTTTTAGCCTTTCATCCTATCTCTTCATCGTAGCTCTCTTCACCCTAGCCATTAAATCAAACATACAAAAAGAAACACAATCTACATCATCTCAAACCTTCATTACCTCAGTCCCTTAAGTCCTTTCTAACCCTCTCTTTCATCTTCTCCCATGTCACCCAAATCCTAATCATCACACATCAAGATCCCTTTTATCTCTGCCATTCAAGCTAAATCTATAATCCAAGCCATTTAGTTGCTTATCTTTCCATCAGACGGGATGTGATGCAGGTGTGGAGCCACGTCAAATGGTTGTATGGGCATGCCACTCGCATTTGAACTGAAACAAAGTATGAATGTTAGTGGGTCATACCACCTTCAAAGATTTTTACTATTGAGGTTCTACCTTCTTGAAAAAGGTGTAGTTGGAGCCATGAACTGTAAGCTATGAAATAAGGATAAACTAAGATAAACTAGAGCTACTGAAGATAAAGATAAATTAAAGGAACTGATAAGTATTTGATTGGTGAAGGATCTATTACTAGAGTACCATCCTAATATTTATACCAAACCCTATAACCGCTAGCCATCTGTTCTCTCCCTATATGAGCATCTATCTCTTAATTGATGATTGCTCTCTCGTCCACTTTTTCTTGATGGTTACCACAACAGGCTTCATCTGTCCATCCCACTTCTCACAATCAGTCACATCACTAATCACTCCACATTTCTCTAGCACGTCATTGCTGCGTGCTTGCTCGACACTCTACCATTAGACTCAATTTAGCCTTTATTCTCCAAATTACTCATTTTCTTTGTCAGCCTATCCTACGACTTTTATTACTTAGCCTATATTTAAGATAACTACTCGGCCTCTCTTATCTAGTTATCTTCTGACCGTATTTGCACATTACCACTTGCTATCTGAGTTGGCCTTCTTCCATCAATCGATGATCAATCCTCACTAGATCCCATGGTTATTCTATGAATCTCTCTCTCTCTCTCTCTCTCTCTCTCTCTCTCTCGGCTTGCTTTCCATTGTTGAGATATCTCATTATTCTCTGGTTTCCATCTCTGGCACATGTTTATCATTCAAGTGGTCTTTGTTTGTCTATCGTATATTGGAATGTAGTGCAAATACTATTGAAAAAGACACAATGAGAGAAGCTCCCTCAATTATAGGCATATACCTCCTCAATCTCCATCTTCCCTCTAGCCAATAAGAGCTCTACAACTTATTTACTCTCCACCGCTAGACCTAGGAAATTATCTAGAGACTTAATCCTAATCCTTAGTCCAAGCCCTTTCATTCTAGCCCTTAAAACTTAAGAAAACGCAACAAATGGACTCATAAGCAATCTCCACCATCCTAACCAAGACATATAAGGAATCCTCTTCCTTACACCCTAGCCAATAAAATTGAACCACCTAACAGTGTAATCCTAATCATTAGATTTAGGGCATTCATGCACTTTTACAATCATAGTCATACACCTCCTCAATCTCCATCTTCCCTCTAGCCAATAAGAATCCTACACCTTACTTCACTTTACACCACTTGACCTAGAGAATTATCTAGAGACTTAATCCTAATCGTTGGACTAGGCCCTTTCGTTTTGGCCTTTAAAACTTAAGAAAACATAACAAATGGACTCATAAATAATCTCTACCATCCAAACCAAGACACCATAGCAATCCTCTTCTTTACACCCTAGTTAATAAGATCGAACCACCTGGCAATCTAATCCTAACCCTTAGATTTAGGGCATTCCTCCACTTTTTCAATCTTATCCATCAATATCCATTTTCTTTAACTACCCCCTCATACCATGGTAGAAACTAGGAAGAAATTAGCAAGCCTAGGAGAAACCCTAGCCAATTTGATCACCCCAAAAGAAACCTTGCTTCCTTCTTGTCCTTCATGCCTTCTGCCTTTAAGCCCAAAAACTTTAACTCCACCGTACTAGCCTAGCCCTTCCAACCAAGCCAAGGAGGAAGAGCTCCTTTGCTCTCCTTTGTGAGGGGCCTTTTCGAGTGCAGGATATTAAAGGGAATAAGGAGACGTAGTAGTGATTCAAGCAAGCATCAAGGCAATACACTCCTCCCCCCCTCTCTTCCCTTCTTTTCTTTTTAATTTTCTCTTTTTAATCTCTCTCATCTCCCCCAAATCCTATTATTTACTAGAAGTAGGTACCCTATTCTTGATATAGGACCTATTCTCTTGGAGGGATGGTGGGGTGTGCATTTGGGCCTTTCCTCACTATTAACCTAGATTTGGATCCTTCAAGCCTTTTCTAAGCATCAGGTTCCTTGGCTTACCTCATAAGGCTAGGTGGCGATTTCCTTGCCTTCATGGGAAAGCCTATACCTTCAAGGATGAGAGAATATTTTTTTTTGGTTTAATAAATATTAATCTTTTAATGGTGGTTGGTTAATTCTAAAGTTCATGATGTTGATGTCATTGTATGGACCATATATTTTGGCTTATTGTGGATGGTGACCAAATGGTGGAGTTTATAGGTGTTGATGTTATTAAGCTCATATAAGGTGATCCTTGTCCCTCAGCCTTTTATGAGAGTCATACACCTCTCTTGCACATGTTCTCAAAAGTTTTATCATTCATTTTTTTTTATAAAGAGATTTACTTCCTCATAAGTCACAACCACATCCAAATCTGCTCCTATATGTTTCTCGCTTTAGGAAACTATGGTAATATAGATTTTTCATAAACTATCATGACCTAAAACCCGACTTAGCCAAGTCCAAATGTGAGACCAGTCAATGACTGTATATTAATTGTCAGTTGCACAATCAAATAACTTGTAAATGTGTCTCCAAATCATTTAATCATAATGTGAGTGGCAAATTGAATACACAACTAAAGTTTCCTCCATATTAAACTTTCTCATAATTAAGCCTAACTACATTTACAACTCAAAACCTAGAACTATTGGAGATTTATCATGTTTATTATAATAGCCTATTTCGCAAGTGCACGAAATCGCTCAAGTAATACAATGATGAATAAGAGATCGTTCCCACGAGGACTAAGTTTAATTACCAAAAATGAACGCTGATTCCACTAATATCTGAATGATCGAAACTGAATGACAATAGAAACTAAAGCTAAAATTAACTCTAAAGAACTCAATGAAAGCTGAATCAAAATTCGATTGATAAAGCACTAGGGTATATCTGATTTCACTTGGACCAACTATTAATTTCAGGTATTCTGATTAATAATCCAAATTTAATTATTAATGCAAGGATCAATAATCCTAAATTATTTAATAATCTCTCCTGAGACTTACTAAAAATACTAATTAAAATCTATAATCTATTTTTCAATAGTAAAATAGATTTCAATTAGTTCATTAACTACAGTGATTATTCCTAAGATCCCACAGGTCAAATCTTCTACTCCCGCTTCAATTATTATTCCTATGATGCTTATTATTAACTCTAATTTATAATCTTCCTTCCCAGTACCAATTATAAATCGAAATCAATCAAGTACCAAAGATAATAATACTTAAAAGCATTAAGTGCAAATAACAAGCAATTGCATTAACAAAGAAAATTAATACAAGATCTAGAATTGAAATCGAATCTAAGTTACATTAGGTACCCTAGCTAGAAATTTAGCTTTTCATCATATCAAAATCAAATTCAAGTTTACTTGAATAAAAATCCAAAATCATTCTAACAATGAGTTCTAGAAAATAAATTCAAAGTAGACAAGAAAAAAAATTAAAAACTCTGAAGGAACTGTAGAGCCGAATGAATCCTCTCTTCAAATCTTCCAGATGCTCCAAACTCTCCTTGCTTGATTTCCAGCTTTCAAAGATGATTCTTTTTTCTTTTCTTTTCTCTCTTTTTTTTTTGAATGTGTTTTAGGATTCTTAAATATAGCTAGGGCTAGGGTTAAGGTGGTATTTTCTCCATGATTTTATTCTATGTATAATTCTTTTTATTTGGTATAGAATCTCTCCTCCTTTGGATAAGCTTTAAGCCACCACCAGCCATCTACTACTTATGCTGTCCAATTTTTTTTGATTTTATTCTGATTTTCATGGTAAGAGAAGGAAAGGAGGCTTGGTTAATTAGAGGAGAAGGATTCCTTCCTTCTTCAGCCTTCCTGGGTCCACAAAATCTCCAAAATAAAGTAAGGTTTCAGCTGCCCAAATCAGGTATTCTAAGAATTGGTCCCAATTCTTTCCAAATTTGCTCCTCATGCAGAATTAGTTTGGATTCTGATTTTTTTTTTTCATTTAATTCTTTACAAGATAGCTCCTTGCCACCCAAAATTTGTTGTCATATAGGATCTCTATGTCAAGAAAAACTAGGAAGAATCGAGTGTATCGGATGTTTCTCATTATGTCTAACATTGTTACCAACTTCAACCTGCTGTAGCCACCTCATCTGGAATCCAAATTCGATTTTGTAAATTATGTTCCTTTCTTGCTTCTCTTAGAATTCTGTAGGATTTGGTCTTACACAATTTGGAGTCCTGTAGCTTGCCTTTTAGGAATCTTCATGCCAAAGTATCTAAAATTTAGATTGGTTGACTAGATGAGAGAGATTAACTGCTTGATTTGTTTTCTGCACCTTTGATTTCTTTACTTGGCTAATGATGCCAAAAAGGATGAGGTGTGGGGTCCATTGATATCTTGATTTGGTTATTCTGCTTCGAGATGAACTCTGATTTTGATGCACGACCCTGATGACTCAGGATGATAGATCCTGCTAAATTGGCCTCAACCAATTTCACTTAATTTTGATCTTTAAAACATGGTTAAGATCAATTAGGTGTGACCTAGCTCAATTACCTGCAATTGACATAAAACATATCAGGTTCTTACATTTATTTAGTTAATTATTATACCAATTTCATCAAAATCATTAAAACTAATAATAATAATTACTATAAAAATGCAACACATCATATTACTTTAAACCAAGGTTTTAAATCCCGTGGGATGAAGGTGTGCCGGTTTCTTCATGGAATAGGATACCCCGTTGTCCCATGCTGTTACGGCAGCAATCCCAATCATGCATCCCGATAGATATCTTTCATCTCTCTCCCCTCTTCCTTCCTTTCTTTCTTTTTCTTCTTTCTTTTTCTCCTTCTTTTCTTTCTTTTCTCTACCTTCCTTTCTTTCCTTTTCTTTTTCTTTCTTTTTCTTCTCTGTTCCTTTATTTTTTTCATTTTTCTTCTTCTTCTCTCTCACTTTTTCCCCATTACTTTAAACTACATAAAATGGCTCATTAGAGCTACAACTATATCTTTCCTTATTATTGCATTCAAACATACTTTTTTCCTCATGTGCACCAAAAATATCTCCACATTCCCTCCTAAAATAGTAGTCTCCATGTGTATATTAAAAGTACTTCAAATCTGCTATTGGCCTTAACAAATAGGTCCTTAAATTTGAATTATAAGTTTGTGGTTGAGCTATTAACTTAGTAAGTAGCCAAACATATTGGTTTGGAGTAGTACTGGTACATATTGTAGTAAGCCAAGAAGTATCGAATCTTGGGGAGGGAGAGGGAGGTGAGGAAGTGTCAGAGAGGAGGGAGGGAGGGAGGGAGAGGGTGGGAAGGGGGAGAGAGGGGATCATAGTTCATTTGATTTGGGGCATACTAAACCAAATCGAGGGGGAACCAAGATAATTTCCCCTTTCGATTCAAAATGGTGGCTAAACACTCTGAATCGGATGGTTTGGAGATGTACCGAGGCTGGGTAGCACGTCTCAGTTTAGCCTCGTTTCACCCCTCCTCTCTCCCACACCTTGTTAACCTCTCTCTCTTTTTTTTTCAAAAAAAATGTAAAAAAGGGTTGAATTTGCACAGATAAGTCAGATTAGAGGTAGAATCAACTAACGCCACTTTCTCCCTTCTTACTCTTTTTTTTGTTTCAAGGTAAAAAATCAGCAAGAAAATAAGAAAAAGAAGATCATGTCAAAATTTTTGATTTTCACATGATTTCATGACATGTTGTAGTTCCCATCTATGCAATATCGCTAAAATTATAATTTTTCATTAGCTCTACGATTTTTTAAAATGAAAAATATATATTTAGATTAATAATTAATAAAAATAATAATAATTATTATTATGGTAAAATCAGTAACATGTTATGGTTGTGTAGGCTATGATCTATCAAATCCGGTATTAATTTATTTAAGTTTGGGCATGATCATGCACGTAGAGATATAAACCCAAATTTGAATAAATCTGAAAAATAAGTGGCCTTTTGTGAATACCCATGAGTTGAGGAAAATATTTATCTTTTCAAATTAATTTTTTGAATATTTTATATTTAATTTTTCTTAATTAAAATGTATTTAGAAATATTCAAATAATATAAAATTATGAAAAAATAGTCTTATGTATGGATAATTTAGAAATATTTTCTGAAGTAGAAACTGATTTCTTTTCATTATAGTAAAATTTCACTATTTTTAAGATAATTAATTAAATATCGATAATAAGATAAAAATATATCTAGCATCTCTCGTAGGGTTCTACATTATTCTAGATTATCATAAATTTTCTATATATTTTCTAATTAAATATCAATTTATTATATAAAAATTAATAAAAAAGTTAACAAAGTCTAAAAATTTGTATTATATATAGATTATGTAAAAGTATTTTCTGTTTAATTTGATGATTTTTTAATTGTAATATGATTTCACTAATTTTCAAATAATTAATTAGGTAATTAGCAATTGATGTAAAATATTTGATATGTGTTATGTAAACTTGTGGTAATGGATTCAGCAGGGAAGAAGCCAAAACGTGATATTGGTTAGGATTATAGGATTATGCTCTCAAGTCTACACCATTGGAGGTGTAAATGATATGATATAGAGTTCAAGGAAGAAAGGATAACTTGGTTGAAGTAGCATCTAGCCAATGCTTGCCTTGATGTGTTTGCTTGCTAAAAATACCCGTAGGAGATCCACCAATTTATGAAGAAGCACTTCGCTAATTTCAGACAGCATAGTCTTTGTCATACCATACTAGGGATGAGCTATGAGAAGTTTGTATCAGACGAGGAGGAGGCATAGATTCAAACTACTATCTAGGTGAGCCTGCATGACTGGTGGTAGATCGATGAGATTTTCATACATAGGGCTCAATTTGGATCCTCATAGTATCAGTCAAGCTTTAGGTCTAGGGTTGGCAAGGCAGATCCAAGCTTCTGGAGGACCTCCTCAGTCAAGGAGGTTGCCAACATAGGTGGCAACCATATAACCTCTATATTGGGGCTGTTGGCAACAAGAAAGGAGAAAGGCCAGAGAGATACTGACAAAGGTCACCATTCATGATGTAGATCCAGTGGCCTTTTTAAGCAGAGATTTGAAGTGGTAGAGGATTGATCCCATGCTAGTCAAAAATAAAAAGGATATATGGAGAGCCATTGCATCTTGATTCCACGTTAGGGCTAAAGGACCTATGTAGATCTTGTAGGGTTGAAGGATATATATATATATATAGTGAGCTTCCAGATGACAATGAGAAGTTAGAGTAGTGGATAGCCTCCTACCAGGGCATGATATAGGTTGGGATTATGGGATCATGCTCTCAAGTCTGCACCATAGGAGATGCAAGTGGTATGACACAGAGTTTAAGGGAGACGGGGCAACTTGGTTAAAGTAGCATCTAGCTGATGATTATCTTAACGTGTCTGCCTCCTAAAAATACCTGTAGGAGATCCACCAGTTTATGAAGAAGCACTTCGCTAATTTCAAAACAACCAAGTAGATGGCAATTGAGATGATGGTGACAGTGGAGCATCAGACAGCATAACCTCTGTCATACCACTCTAGGGATCCGGAGAGCTATGAGAAGTTTGTATTGGATGATGAGGAGATTTAGGCTGCCATCCAGGCGAGCCTGCATGACCAATGGTAGATTGATGAGATTTTCATGCATGGGGCTTAGTTTGGATCTTCATAGGACAAGTTAAGCTCTAGGTCTAGGATTGGCAAGGCAGATCTAGACTTCTAGAGGACCTCCTCAATCAAGAGGTTGTCAACGTATGTGGCAGTCGTATAGCCTTTATATTGGGGCCTTTGGCAACAAGAAAGGGAGAAAGTCCAGAAAGATACCGACAGAGGCCACCATTCATGATGTAGATCTAGTGGCCTCTCCAAGCAGAGATTTGAAGTGGTAGAGGATTGATCCCATGCTAGTTAAGAATAAGGACATGTGGAGAGCCGTTGCTTCTTGATTCCACTTCAGGGCTAAAGGACATATGTAGATCCTCTAGGGTTGAAAGATATATATATAGTGAGTTTCCAGACTATAATAAGAAGTCGAAGAAGTGGATAGCCTCCTACTAGAGTAAGTGGGACACTTATTCTGATTCTTATATGTGATAGTTGGATAGGTCCGAACAAGTTGAGCATCATCAATTTTTTGACATGTTGTGACACGAAAATATTCTTCCACAAGTCAATAGATGCTTTGGATTAGGTGCATGATGCTCGTTACATTCTCAAATTGATGCAGGAGGTTATAAACTATGTAGGAGAGGAGAATGTTGTGTAGATGGTCATGGATAACTAGCCATAATATTGGGCCACTGAGGAGATTCTGATGCAGTGGTAGTAAGGGTGGCAATCGGGTCAAATTCAGTCAAATATAGGTTGGATTGGATTCAGATCGGGTCAAAAATTCGTCAATCTGAACACCACTTGTTTGTTACATGGGTTAAGTGGATCTTTAATAGGTGAAATGGATTTAAATAGATTAAACAGGTTAAGCGGGTTGGGTTAAACATGACAAAAACGAGTTAAGCAGGTTTTAAATAGGTCAAAATGGATCAAATAGGTCAAAAATCTAAACCTGAATCCGACTTATTTAATAAATAGGTCTAGATGGGTTGACTTGTTTATGATCCAAACATATTTATGTCAAACTCTAACTTGCCTAAAGTGGGTTGTTTGCGGGTTGGGTTGATGAGTCGAGTCATAAGTTACCACACCTAAGTGGTGACCACACATTTCCTGAACTCCATGTATTGTGCACTTTATTGATCTTATGTTGATGGACATTGGAAAGATTAGTAGAGTGGAGCAGGTCATAAAGATAGCCTGATCTATTGGTAGATTCATATACAACCATACATGGGTGTTAGCTTTGACAAAGAAGCACATAGGGGGTGAGAGTTAATTTGGACCTATATCACGATACGCATTATCATACCTAAAATAAATTTGTACCAAATTTTGGTAGAGAAAAATGTACAAACCCCTAATCATGCTACTGATTTTACAGAATTCTTTTGACACAATTTTTTTTTTACTTTTTAATTTTAAAATATATTTTTAATTTTTAAAAATAAAATTAATTAAGAACTATCATTTTGGTGGCATTCTATAAATTCACAACATATCATGAGATCATGCCAAAATCAAAAAATTTGGCATGACCTCCCCCTATTTTTCCATTTTATTGCTAATATTCGGCCTGTAAACAAAAAAACATGAAATAAGGAGGAAAGGCTCATTACCTAATTTTATCTTTGATCTGGTTCAAAAAGTGCAAAATCCAGATTTTCCCTTTTTAATATTTTTTTTTAAAAATCAGAGAGGGAGAGGGGTTGAGAATGCACGAGATGCCTTCTTAGTCTCTCTCTATTATTGAGGTGTAAGGGGGCATGGAGCCTAAATTGTTGTGAACTAGATGATTCATGCCGGTACCGCTCTAAACCACCCGGTTTGGAGTGATTCTGCATGGTGTTTCACACCGAATGAGGGAACTATCCCGGTTTCCCCTCGATACGGTGAACCTGATTGATAAAAATATGTTGGGATGCTTACCATACAGACTTTGGCCTAAAGCTTTGCACCACAATTCTTCTTCTTTCATTACAGCTGATTATCCATACTCTACATTCTCTCGTCTTTATTAGTTGCCTACATTGTTGTTGAAATGTTTTGGAGTAGCAAAATGACAGAAGGGTCGAAGGCTCCGTAAATGGATGGGTAACTTTTGGTGATGTGTTCAGCGACCATGAAGTGGTAGCTATGTGGCACTATTGCAAACTTTTAGCTATTTCACAAGCATGAGATGACTGCTTAAAAAAAACCAGAATGAAGTGACAGCTTAAAGAAGATCTGCATGAGGTGCCAAATCCTAATAAGCATAAGGTGTCAGTTCAAGCATGATGTGGCTACCCAACAAGTAAGAATCAGGTGGCTGTTAACAGAAAAAGCATGAGGTGGCATAACTGTGTGGTATTTGTGTCCTAGTTCCATTATTTTTTTAATTTGTACTTCAGGTTTTAGGATCGGTTGCATTTTAGTTCTAGTGTCTCCCCCAATTGCAAGGTAATGCTACACAAATAAATTTACTCAATCCTGTGCGCGCATATTTCCAGTGATATATTCTTTCTAGATCAACTATACAAATAAGATGTTGCAAAGTTAAGGTGTTACATAAACAATATAATGATGAACCAAATGTCAGATACTTATAGAATTGGTTAAGCAACCAAGTTTGAATGTAACAGTCGTGCCATATTCTTTGCAATTTCATATTATATAACCCATGAAGCATATTCAATTGTATATGCAATAGCACAATTATTTTGTTTTAATTTTCTTCTTGTGTATAGCCTTAGCCTTTGTGCCTCAATAATATAGGCAATTCCTGTGCAAACTTTGAAATTATTCCTTTTTCATCTAAACTCTTAAAATTTAGGGAACCTTGGCCTAAATTACACTTCTAGGAATGTAGGTCTCTTGACTCACCAATTGACCTTTTAGGTTTCATCACAAACCCTATCTTGTTCAAAGATCCCTGGCTAGGTTCTCCAAGTTCTGATACTTAAGATTAATACAAACACACACAGATGAAACACGGTATACATGCATTACATGTTGTCTTGCTATTATTGTTATAATGTTTTTGTATATGTTCTGTTAAGTGGCTTTGAAATTGAGCCAAAGAAGTTTCCTATTTTTCTTTTGGTGCCCTAGTTGTCCATAAATAGGATATATGGTATAATTGTTATGTGGTTTTAAAATATACCATATCTCTATAAATAGGACATATGATATATGTATCATGTGGTTATAAAATATATCATATCTTCATAAATAGGACATATGGTATATTTGTTATGTGGTTGTTTAAAATATACCATATGTCTATAAAAGAAGATACCATATGTCTATAAAAGGGAGATAAGGCTCATAGTCATAATATTCTAATCAGATAGCCACCACCCATTTTAGAGAGAGTTTTAGACTTGAGAGCTCCTCTTGTGTATGAGATTCGGGTGTATTGGGATTTTGGGTTTGAGAGCTAACCATTATTCTTATACTCCAATTTTATAGTGGAATTTCTTTGCTCTATCCTCACCTGTGGAGTCGGCATACTGCCGAACCACATAAATTACTGTGTATTTTTTGTTTTTCTCTCTACTTCTCATCTCAACCATAACAAACTAGTATTAGAGCCATGTTTAGTCTCCTTTTGGTGGTTCGAGATGATGATGAAGTTCGAGATTGAGAAGTTTGATCATACAAGCAGCTTTACTTTATGGCAAGTCAAGATGCGTGCTGTTCTAATACAGCAAGGACTGCCAAAGGTACTGCTGGGGAAAGAGAAGATGCTGAGCACTTTGACAGACAAGCAGAAGGAGGATATGGATGCCAAAGCCCTTACAGCTATTCAGCTATCTTTATCTAATGAGGTTCTATGAGAAGTTCTTGACGAGAACATGGCTGCAGCATTATGGTTGAAGTTAGAGTCTATCTACATGATGAAATCCCTAACCAACAAGCTATATTTGAAGCATTGTTTGTTTATGCTATGCATGGTAGAAGGTATGTTCGTTAAGTCACATCTGGATGAATTCAATTTTATTATTATGGATCTTCAATCATTAGATGTGAAAATTGAGAAGGATGAAGCCCTTCTTTTATTATGTTCTCTATCGCCCTCTTATAAGAACTTCAGAGAGACCTTTTTGTTTGGTAGAGACACTTTGTCTGTAGAAGATGTTCAGTCACCTCTATTGTCGAAGGAACAGATTGATAAACAAATCAATGCTAATTCTATTGGAGATCAAGCTAAAGATTTGGTCACTAGAGGGAGGTTTAGGGAGAGGATCTCTGGAAATAAAAGCATTTCAAGATCAAAGTCGAGGAACAAAAATCTGATTTGTAATTATTGCAAGAAGAAGGGACATATTAAGGCTGATTGTTTTAAGTTGAAGAACAAGCTGCAGAAAAATAACGACAAGTATCAGGATGACATCGATAAGGGTGTCGAGGCTAGTTCAGTTGAAGGAGAATCATATAGAGCTAATCTCATTTTTACCGCAACTGACAGTTCACGATGCCAGGATGAGTGGCTTATGGATTCGGCATTTTCCTATCATATTTGCTCTAATAGGAACTGATTTTCTACATATAATTCAGTTCCAGGTGGAGTTGTGCTGATGGAAAATAACACAGTGTCATATTGTTGGTATTGGCACAGTCTGTATCAAGATGTTTGATGGAATTGTGAGGACGCTGTCAGAAGTTCGGCATGTTCCAGATATGAAGAAAAATCTGATCTCATTAGGCACACTTGATGCACTTGGTTTCAAGTATTCTACTGATGGTGGATCACTAAAAGTCATCAAAGGTAGTCTTATGGTTATCAAGGCTCAGTTGTCCGAGAAGCCATACATATTACAGGGCACTACTGTTACAGGTGCAGTAGCTGCAATTTTTTCTTCTATGTCAAATTTAGATAGCACCAGATTATGGCATATGCAACTCGAGCATATGAGTGAGCGGGGGATGGTAGAATTAAGCAAGAGAGGTCTTCTTGATGGTCAGAGTTTGTAGAAGCTAGACTTCTGCGAGCATTGTGTGTTGGGCAAGCACAAGAGAGTTGGCTTTAAGACGGCCATACATAAAACTAAGGGTACTCTAGACTACATTCATTCAGATCTTTGGAGACCCTTGCATATTGCTTCTTATGGTGGTGCTAGATATATTTTGACATTCATCGATGATTATTCAAGGAAGGTTTGGGTGTTCTTTCTAAAGCATAAGGATGAAGCATTTAATTATTTCAAGTAGTGGAAGACTATGATTGAGAAGCAGACTAGGAAGGAGATCAAGAGATTAAGGATCAACAAAGGTTTAGAGTTTTGCTCATTGGAGTTTAGAAATTCTGCAAAGATGAGGGAATTGTCAGGCACAAAACCGTTAGGCATACTCCACGGCAGAATGGAGTAGTAGAACAGTTGAACAAAACTATTTTAGAGAAAGCGCGATGCATGCTTTCTAATGGCAGTTTGGAAAAGAGTTTCTGGGCAGAGGTAGTCTCCACAGCATGCTATTTGGTGGACCGATCTTCACATTCAGCACTTGTTTGCAAAACTCCAAAGGAGGTATGGTCTAGTAGCCCTTCTAATTATTCCAATTTAAGAATATTTGATTGTCCTGCATATGTTCATGTGAATAAAGCAAAATTAGAACCTAGGGCTAAAGGTGCATTTTTATTGGCTATGCATCGGGAGTTAAAGGAAATAGATTGTGGTTTCCTGAATCTTCTAAATTATTTGTTAGTAGGGATGTCACATTTGATGAATCTGCTATGCTATATCCTAAACATATTTCTTGTGACAAGTGTCCTAGCACTAGCAAACAGGTGGAGATGGAGTATGATGGTTCAGCTTAGTTGCAGGGTTCTTCTCAACTTGATTAGATTATAGACACTTCAATTAGTAGAACACCACAAGTAAATAAGCAAAGTATTGTTACAAGTAGACCAAGGAGAGAAATTCGCCCACCACAGAGGTATGGTTATGAGGATTTGGTTGTTTATGCACTTTCTATAGCTCGGGATACTAAAGAAGTTGACATACCTTCCATATATAATCAAGCTATTTCTTATGCCAATTCTAGTAAATGGTTAGTGGCAATGAATGAAGAGATAGAGTCTCTTCAGAAGAACCATACTTGGGAGCTGGTAAAACCACCTACAGGCAAAAGGATTATTGGCTGCAAGTAGGTCTTCAAGAAAAAGGAAGGTATCCCCGGATTATAGATGTAGATACAAAATATAAGGCTTGTTTGGTAGCCAAAGGCTACAGTTAGGTTGAAGGTGTAGACTTCAATGATATTTTTTCACCTGTGGTAAAGCATTTTTCTATTCGCATATTATTATCTTTGGTTGCAATGCATGATTTGCATTTGGAACAGCTTGATGTTAAGACAGCTTTTCTACATGGCGAATTAGAATAATAGATATATATGAGCCAGTCGGAGGGCTTTGTAGTTGAAAGAAAAGAATACCATGTATGCCTGTTGAAGAAATCGCTATATGGTTTGAAGCAGTCTCCTCGGCAATGGTATAAGCAGTTTGACTCCTTTATGACAAGCACGGCTATTTGAGAAGTAAGCATGACAGTTGTGTTTACTTTAGGAAGTTGAAGAATGAATCTTTCATCTATTTGGTACTTTATGTCAACGATATGTTTATTGTATCGATAGATATAGCAGAGATAGAAGATTTGGTTGTTGCTAAGAAAATTCTTGGTATGGAAATTAAAAGAGACTAAAAGAAAGGATTGTTGTACTTAACATAGGAAGTATATCGAGAAAATTTTACCACGTTTTGGTATAAAAGATGCAAAATCAATGAGCATTCCTACTGCAGGCACTTCAGACTTTCAACTGCTTTGACACTGTAATCTAATGAAAAGGAGTACATGTCACATGTTCCATATTCCAATGCAGTAGGGAGCACTATGTACGCCATGGTTTGCACATGTTTGGACATTTCCTATACAGTTAGTCTGGTGAGCCGATACATGAGTAATCCTAGTAAGGCTTATTGGTAGGCTATCAAGTGGATTCTAAGATACCTGCGTGGTACCATTGACACATGCTTGATGTTTGGGAGGTCTAAAAGTGGCGTGTTGGTTATGTGGATTTGGATTTTGCTGGTGATTTAAACAGGAGGAGATCACTTTCAGATTATATTTTCTCTATTGGTGGGTGCGCAATAAGTTGGAAAGCTTTTTTACAATCTGTTGCGAATTTGTCGACAACTGGGGTAAAAGAAGCTGTGGTTGAGAGGCTTATTTGGAGAGCTTAGTTCTCATTGGGAGCCGACAATTGTTTATTTAGACAGTCAAAGTGCAATTCATTTGTCAAAAGATCAGATATTTCATGAAAGGACAAAGGACATCGATGTGAAGTATCATTTCGTTCGGGATGTGATTGAAAAGTGCATAGTGATTGTAGAGAAAGTTGGCACCGAAGATAACCTAGCAAATATGCTTAAGAAGCCTTTTACTATAGCTAAGTTTGAGCACTGTCTGAACTTGATTGGTATTAGCAGCAGTTGAGTGAGCTCATTTGGGGCTTTAGTGGAGAAGATAGAGAAGGTTTCTGCTATATTTTGGTGTGGATTGACCCAATTTTCATGCCAAGGTGGAGATTTGTTAAGTGGCTTCGGAATTGAGCTAAAGAAGTTTCCTATTTTTCTTTCGGTGCCCTAGTTGTCCATAAATAGGATATTTCATATATTTGTTATGTGGTTTTAAAATATACCATATCTCTATAAATAGGACATATGATATATTTGTCATGTGGTTATAAAATCTATCATATCTTCATAAATAGGACATATGGTATATTTGTCATGTGGTTATTTAAAATATACCATATAAGTCTATAAAAGAAGATACCATATGTCTATAAAAGGGAGATAAGTCTCATAGTCATGATATTCTAATCAGATAGCTACCACCTATTTTAAAGAGGGTTTTAGACTTGAGAGCTCCTTTTGTGTGTGAGATTCGGATGTATTGGGATTTTGGGTTTAAGAGATAATCATTATTCTTGTACTCTAATTTTATAGTGGAATTCCTTTGCTCTATCCTCGCCCATGGAGTAGGCATACTGCCGAACCTCATAAATTACAGTGTTTGTATATTTTTTTTTCTCTTTACTTCTCATCTCAACCATGACATGTTGATATGTGGATTATGTAATGTGGCTTAAGATCTGGGCGCCAGAATAGGATGGGAGTGACAATGAGATTAGAAGAGGGAATGCTAGAATGTTTCATTGCTCAGATTTTAAACTATTGAATTAACAATGCATTGTGGGAACAAGTTTGACATGGTTCTTAAGCTATCCACATTCTAAGACATTCAGCGAATATGCTGCATCTCTTTTGTGGTGCCTTTCTAGTGCATTTGTCACCTAATAATTATTTATAATTCCCTGCCCCAATGTGGAATGTGGCATTTACCTGCTCATGTTTCATTACCAAATATAAAAACTAAAACAAGTCAGAAAAGCCTGTAAACATTGAACACTATACTTGCCTCTTTACTTTAACCCAACCCTGCTTTATCCATGGTTTTCCTTGTTGCATGAATATCAGTAATGATGTAAAATTTTAATGAGATGGAACGTCATAACTAAAATAAAATATTTTTGTCTGTCTTTTATTATTTATAGAACATAAATATATAAACTATGTCACTTGATTTATTTATTTATATGTTTTTTTGGTAGTGTCAGTTGATTTAAAAAGGTTAACGGAGCTACTTGTTTTGAGAGAATGAAGAGGGTCATTTGGTCATAGAATAATGATTAATATGAATTGTGATTGAATTGCCTTATACTGCTAGCATGGCACTACTTTTGGATCATTAATGATCAGACATTTGTGCTCACTGCTTAATTGAAAGTAGTTCTTGATATCTGTTTTTCCCCTTGTCTTTTTAATCCATCATACTGTTTGTTAGGAATGAAGCACTTTTTGAATCCTATGATTTTCTTTAAGTAAATTTGCAGACAATGGTAATGCATGTTCTATGTTTGTAATTCGAGGTTTATAATATTTATATTCTCTTTGTTTGAGGACTGTATTAGCAAACAAGATCAGGAAGAAGTAGGTCAAAATAGTAATATTATTTTTTTCTTCCTTATATGTTTTTCGCCTTTAATCTTGTAGGGTTGGCACTTAGCTGTATGCCTTATAGTGTTTCCGAAGTTAGTGGAAAATCTACTACCAAGGGCCCTTTCTCAAAAGGTTCAACTTTGATGAAGCCTACTGCAAGTCAGCTGGCCAAGCAAAACCAACCACGTGAAGTGAAGAATGCCTGCCGGTGTGTTCCCTGGTGATATTTATGCCTCATATTTATTGTAGTTACTCTCTTTACATAATTCAAAGCTGACTGTAATCATCATGTTCTTTGTGCTGCTTTGAAACCTGAAATTTTTATGATAACTTCTGTTGGTTCATTTTAGTTGTTTAACGATTTTGGTGTTTCCCCCATAGGTTCAATTATCTTCTCGCATTTTCTCACATTCATTGAATGTTGTATCTGATCAATTTTCTCCAACTATTCTTATATAGGTTGTTTTTGAGGACTATAATTTTATGTACATGATCTTCTTTCTCTGTCTATTTATCATAGGCATTTAATTATTTCTTGAAAGAAATTGTTGACTTAGGTTCCTTTTCTCTTATCAGGTCTTGCAAACCAGCAGCAGTCAAAAGTAACAGAAATTTTGAAGATTCAAGCAGTTATCTGCATCAAGCTGCCAAAAGGCAGAGACTAGAAAGAGGTCATTTATGCAAGGTGTTGCATTTATTTTGTTCTCTAATAATGCATAAATGCATGTGTATACTTGTTTTGAATCAGATTATGAGATACTGTTACACCATGATTTCAGTGGCTTGCTTGTGCTGTACTATTTATTAGTGTTATCATTGTTTTAAGTATATGATATGATCGGATCTTTTATAATGTATAAGGATTTGTGTGCAAGTTTTAAGTTCAATTAGATTATCTACTACAGTATCTAATCACAATCTCAACTTTTGAAGGCCATAAACCTCTGATCTTTGCTTGTGATTTTGATTTTGTGTAATGTACAATATTTGAATTTCTTGATGACAAGTATTTTGGGAGTGGTAAGAGCATCAAAGTATTTCATTGGACCAAGTTATCATGGCCTGAATGCAAATAGCTGCTGTGGAGAAGTTAATAGATTAATTTGGTAGTATTATTGATGGACTAAAATCATGGAACACCTAAATGAGGGTGCATTACAGAGTCCTAGAATTGTAGTTGTGCTGGGCTTATGCTAGAAAGCGATGGAGACCAGCTATTTTTAGAGGATTTATGTGGCTGATTTTGAAATAATTTGGAAGTCTAAATAGACCCAATGTAAGCAGTGATTGCCTGATACTTGAAAAATAACTAATAATAATTGATTTTGATAACTGAACTTTAAAAAAGATCCGTTCTGATTTTTAGATCAAATGAAGTAAAATTGTTGAATGATGTGTTCCAAAAAAAGATCATGATCAAACAATGGAAAAATGTCAGATGCTGAAATTCTAATCAATGGACAAACATAGAGATCCATGATGCTAGAAGGAAATAAAAATAGAGATGGACCTCCTAAGAAAACTAAAACCCTAATAGCATAGGTCTTATGGATATTCTTGTGGTCAAATGTATTAGTCCTGGTGCTTTACGTGCACTAAATGAAACTAAAATTTACCCAGATATCTCCAATTACATCAACATAACTTGCGCGACATACAGTTTTTAAAATAAAGGACCTGATGTCCTTTATTTCTTGCCTCTTTAAACTTTTCTCCTTTTCATTCTTTTCTTCCCTTGCCATTTCATTCCTCCTTTTCATTTCCTTCCATTTCATTTTCATCTCTCTTCCTTTCCCTCTCTTCTCTTTTCTTCCTAGACCCAACCAGCTTTCTCCCATAGAAAGTTGGTGCGCACTTTATGTTCTTCCTTAATCATGCTTCTTCCATTCTTTTCCTCTTACATTATATGGGACAGCCTGTTTTCATCATTTGTGCTGAGAAAGTTTTATTCTTCACCAGACATTTAGTTGCTACTGGAAATCAAATAAAGAAGAAGCAAAAAAACTTCAATAAACTCCTTAGAAACAATTTAACGCATGTAAATATTGTGGTAAATCAACAATGTGTGAGATAGTTATCCCTATGCTATTGTAGTTTATGTTGTTGGTGAAAAGTATCTTTTTTTTTTTTTTTTTTCGGGTTGTTTATCTATCTTTTGTTTCTTTTGTTTCCTGTCATGCTGCAATGAAAGTGGAGAGACTGCCTAGAGACATTAAGAAGTTAGATGGAGGTCGAGCGAGAGGAATTGGAATTACACCAAAAAAGGAAAATAGCTGCACTGACAAAGGATGATGCAATTATGGATAATCAATGGTGAAGAATAATTTGTAAACCTCACCATGTATGTTTTTTAGCATTAATGGTTTTGGTTGTTATTTCATATATTATACATTGTAAAATAATGACAACCACCTCATTTTTATTGACCACAAAATAATAAGTACCAGCCTAACATGCACAACAACACAAGTACTTCATATGCATTCTATGACCAACCTAGCACTTAAGTATAAATGTTTGACTTTATGATCCTCAGGACATGATTACTTGCTCAAGATTGCAAACGATTATATTCTGAACTCTGAAGTACTAGTGAAGAACAAGCTTGTATGGTCCTAGAACCCACCAGCCACATCTGACCCCACCCTTGACTGTTCCTCTCTCTCTATCTATTTTTGTGTGCGTGGGCACTCGTAGTGGGGGAAGGGGCAAGGTTTATAAATCATGAGACATCTGCCACTTAGTGACTGATACTGAGATGAACAAAGAATAAAATTTATTAATTGAAGAAAACCTGTTTAAGGAAATAAAAAGGTGATTGAAAAATATCAGCAGATATGTATATATCATATCAGCCATTATGTTGGAATTTATCATTTTATATTGGCTGAGAGAACAGGGCCAGAAATTTTTCATATATGTATTGGGGGTTGCCCAATACTGATGCATGCTGAGATGTTGGTTGATATAATAGTCTTCTTTACTTTTGCCTGATCCTACTCTAGCCTCTGGATGACCTTCAAATTGCATGTGCTTGAGAATATGTGCCAAAATCATCCCAAGACTGGTGAAGCCCATTTGGTTTGGCCATGTCCTGCACAAATGCAACAAGAAGTCCATAATCAATCTTTTCTTCCCAGGTATATGAAATTGTAATGTCTAAGTGGGTGCTTTAGGAGGTATCTTGATGGTCTTTAGTAAATTGACTAAATTCTTTTTTCTTCTTTCATCTGAAGTACAGGTATAATTTTATTTCATTCTTGCTCACTTTTCTTTTGTAGAGAAGTACAAGATATGCTTTCTGCTAGTTATGTTCTTGACCAAAATTTCATATTCAATTGGAAAATTTGTTCCTCGATGTTATTTTGACTTTGTTCCATGCTCCATATAAGAATTAGTGAATATTGCTTGAGACTGTAATGTATATAATTAATTTGCTAGCTACCACTAAGATTATGTTTATTTTTCATCTTATGCAATGCAGATAGTTGGTGCAAGGCCACAACTTGATTTGATTCACAAAGTTCCAAAAAAGGTAATCCTTGTTGTCAGCACAAATCTCTAGTCCTTGGAGTAAAAAGTAATCTTCTGCAGTATATATCTGAAATTTTATCCATAGTTCTTTTTGGAGTTTTATATGAAATAAGGATAAAATTCTTTTTGGAGTTTTGTATGAAATACATAGAATACCTAAAGAATAATAAATAACCTTGTCATCTGAAGTTTTCTTCCTTGATTTACTATTCACTTACTTCAAGGAGGAATAATCCTTCTTCATCCCAAGGTCATGCCTTTTCCTGGATTTTATCTAGTCTTGTCTTATTGATATCTGAACTCAAAATTATTTCAATATTTCTATATGAAGCTTGATTGCTATGATTCTTTCATCCATTTTGTTTTCCAGCTAATCATGGATTTTTGTGAGCAACGCAGAAAACTGGGCCTGCTGTTTGCAATACTGGGCTTCCTAGGTTGAAACTTACAATTCCAAAAGAACCCAAACTGGAAACTGCACGAAGGGCTCTAAACTTTAGGGCTCAAAGAGTAAGGTAAACCTGCTTTACTTTAACATGTGTTCATGCAACTCACCAACAAAGGTGCAGAATTTTGTCTTGAAAACCACAAAATCATCATGTTCTATCGAGAATCCAGGTCGAGCAATGCTAAACATTTACAAGAAGGGATGGTACCAACCACATCTGCCTTCAAAGAACGCCCTTTAAACCGAAAAGTTGGTAGTATAAATTCTTAAGCAGTTTGATAATAATGTGATTTAGATTCTCTGAACATGTAGGTCATGGTTATTCCTTTGGGTATGCAGATTCTTGGGGCTCCTTCAGTGTCCCTTGCTCAGAAGAGCACTCCATGGTTACCCAGTTTTAAAGTAGGTCCACAAGTTCTCTCATTCTGTCTAACGGATATAAGTCTACTGTATGTCTTGGAGCTCCTTAAGGAATGAAGAAATATTCAAATTTCCAACAGCTGATTTTTATGTTCCATTCTTGCTCCATTTTCTTTTAGGAGTTCAACTTGAAAACTCGCAACAAGACTATTCAACATTTATCGGCTACATCATCATCAATGGTACAATGCAGCAACCCTGATAATGCATCTCTAATGCATTATTATACCCTTATAATTTGCAGTCTTAGAAAACATGATTCCCATTCTAGTATTGAAGCTGTGATTCAGTTAATAGATTGGTTTATACAATTATGTAGCTTGCAAAGTCTATTCTTCAATCTCAATATGTGATGCTTAATGTATAATACAGGTTTCAGACAGTCATATTCCTTCTGCAGTAAAGGGTGACATGACAGAATCCAAAAGGACAGAACTTCAGGATTCTGGTGCTCCAAAGCTACCAAAGTAAGTCAAAAGTGTAATCATGCCAATGTGCTTGAGCGTCCTCCTGTGAGCATTCGAATATTTTTTGTATTGTGTAGAATCACCATAATGGTTTCACTTCCTGCTTTTGATCTAGGAACCGTTGCCTGTTGCACTATCAATTCTGCTTGCTGTAATCTTAGGCAGATCTACATCTAAGCATAAACTATAAAATTGATTCTTGTTCCATTTATTTGTGGTTGGTTGCCAATTTTTTTACTTTATGCTTCACACTGAATGGGAGGGGAGAAAGGTGGAGACAATGGGTTTGTGTGATCATCAGGGAGTCTTCAAGGGAGGTTGATACTTGGAGAGTTAGATGAGAAAACTCGCTTGAACTTCTCTGAGTAAATGAAGGGAAAGAGCAGTGTGTATCATCCTTTCTTTCCCTAGCACAAGTACAGAAGCATATATCTAAAGTGAGCATGGCTAAGATGATTGGATAATAACAGATTAGTAGTCTTTAATGTGCCTATACAGATCTAATGCAAGTATTGTCCACTCTTATACCAACAAATTTGTTTACTGTTCTTAGGTCAGTGGCCTATCATCTACCAGTGAATTAACCTCAAGTTATTCAGTGCAAATGCAGCAAGTTATCAAGGAAAAGAAACCATCAGATGATGTTAATTGATATCATATTATATAAGTATCCATTATGATATTAACTACCATGATGATGGTTTGAATCTTAACTGGATTTAATGGTCGGTACAAAGCCAATCAGAAAACACCAAAATAAACCCTTCAATAAAGCATGTAAAAGGTCTGGATAAAACATAAAAATTCGGATAGAATGTTTAAATCACAACACTGTCCCCTAAGATGATTCTTTTTGTTTCTTCATTATGTTACTAGGGCAGATGTGTTGTCATTCAAGCAAGTGTATCTCATATGTTTGTTCACTGAAAATGAAAAAGAAAAAGCTTTCACCTCAAATAGAAATTGTTGATTGATCAAAGATTTGTCTAAAAAAGTACTTTTTTGTTTATACTCCTGATTTTTTTTGTTCCATTTCACGTATTAGTGATGATAAGAAGGCAAAGGACAGCAGAAACATGTCTTGCATATTCAAAGCTAGACCGCTGAATAAGAAGGTAACTTTGGTAATTACTGTTTAAAGCCGTTACTTATTTTCTACTTCAAGTTCATTTGGAAATTTGGGCCATATTGAGTGTTTTTAGCGGCATGATTTTGTAGCATCCATCCATTAAAATTTTATTTTTCTCTATGAGCTAACAAAAGGTTCTAGGCTTCTGCTATATTTATGTCTTTATGCCTACATGGATAAGAAAAATTCATGGGAAAACATGTTTCTCTCATCATGTGAAGACTCTTATGCAGTGTCTTTGTTGTGCATCTAAGATCACATCTTTAACTTGTTGGATTGGTCTTGAATAGATTTTTGCTTGCAAAGGATGTTTTGGCATCTTCCGAAGTACCAAGCAGGAAATAACAGTGCCTAAGGTTTAAATGTTTTGATGTTAAATGGTCTAAGGAACAACTGTAGTTTCTGTTTGTTTGGACATATATTTATCCTTTTTTACTTCTTTGTAGGAATTCTACTTGTCAACCACCGAAAGTTGTCAGCAGACTGCATTGACGGAACTTTTCAACATGGTAGATTCAAACACCATAATTTATGATTTTGCTGTAAAAAATTTCAGGTCACAATGAAGTCATTTGTTATCCCTGAGTATAATTATTGAAGATTCAGGACCTTTTTTCTGGCACAATCATGTTATAGCATATTTAAGTCTTGTGGTAGAATGATATTTTGTGTATGTATCCTTTTGCTTATTTTGTTCCAATGCTAGCTCTCTTTAGCTTCAGAAGAACAGAAGACTACTGCTTCTCAGACAAGGTTTCAACTGCCCACTCATGTGGCTGCTAAGGTTTCCATTTTTTTTTTAACTCCTTCAGTTAATATTATTTTTTTCACTTCTTTTCAAGTGTACTCACTAGTTCTTGCAATGTTTGCAAGGTTTTGAAAGAGAATTCGAGCACTACTGTCCAAAAATAAAAATGGTAAGCTGCTTTATAAGAGGAAACCAGTGCACTCTTTATCACTTGTGATTGCCTCTAGTTTCTTTTTGAAGGTGTACACATTTTCTTAACATTTTTTGCATCATATGTTCTTTGGCATAAATATTATAACTCTCATTTGCAGGGGATTCATACGGCCAAGTAAAAATTGCAAATACTTGGAGAAGGTAGATTACATTTGAATATGACAATGAATTATGACTTTAAATCATAGTCATATCTGTTCAGGTAAATACCCATCTAATGTAACCTGTCCTCATATGCCTTCCTTGCAGCTCCAACATTTTTCATTTTCCTCTAGTTCTTTTAATTATTATATTTTCCTTACATTCATGAGTATTAGCATTTATTTGAGAATCCTAGACTGCTGGCAGTATATACTTCACTTGTTTCCCCATTCTCATGGGAGTCTTTATTTTCATGTTTGAGTAATTGTCTTCATGTTTCATGTAAAACCCTTGCTTCTCATCTTTCACTGCACCATATAGGGGGTAGTACGGCAAGGGTTTACTTAAAACATCTTGTATTATTTTCTTGGGTGCTCAGACATATTTGTTGCAGTTATAGTTCAGCCATGTCAGCTTTTTCCTAGATATTTTTGATCTTTAAGTTTTCGGCTCTGTGCTTGGGACAGTCTTGAACTGTGCAACTCCAAGCTGAATTTTATGGCTCAATTAAAGGGAGACACAGCTGCAAACAAATGTGTTTCACTTGTTACCTTATTATCTATAGACTTCTATTAGCTAGCTACTGCAAGCTTGTTACATTCATGCAATCTTAGTCAGTATTTCCTTTTATTTGTTTTCATTAGCATCTGTGAATTACCACTGTAGTAGATAGACTGCCAAAAATTAATTTTCCTGTTTGTAAATTGCTGCAGGTTCCTATTTTTTGTTGATTGGGAGAGACTTTCTTTTTGAATGATACAGTATCATTTTTTTTAGCCATCTTGCATGATGATCAGGTGACAGGAATTGATCAGGAAGATATAGATCATTTCTCCCTTCTAAACTGGTGGTATATGGCAGTTTGCATTCATGGAGCAAACAACTTGCATTACTAGTATGCTATAGATCTTAGCTTAGGCTGTCTCATCAATTCTCTGTAAGTTGAGGGATTGCTGCTAGGACGTGAAAATTACCATCCAGCAATTATTGGTGCTGGAGATTATGAGATGCATTTGTTACTGTAAAGCTGAGCTGTGAGCAATTAATGGCTCAATAAAAATGACAGTCCAGAATTGTACAGCCTTACTCATGAGTATATTTTTTTTTAAAAAAATAATAAATCTAAGTATGCAGAAATCATTTACATGAAAAAAAGAACTATGCATAGATTATACAACAAAATATCTTATGTTACGGTTGTACGCTTGGAATTGTAAGATGTGTTTGTTACTCAAAGTTGTAACAAGATGTGATTTTGATATATTATAATATTTGCATACAGTTTCATCTGTGATTTCTTTGCTGCTGCTGAAGTCGATGGATATGTACGGTTCTCTCTCCCCTCTAAATGGAGGTGGTTTGGGGTTCAAAATTCGGGAAGTGTTTCCAGAGTTTTCTACTTGGATTATTTCTAGATTCGATGGGTATGTAGGGCTCGCTTTCTCACGCACAAACAGCAAAATGGGAGGAGATAGTGGTTCAATTGTTTATGTAGCATAGTTGGAAGGATGGATGACGTGGCAGGTTTTATGGTGCTAAAGAGCAATTTTTGAATAGCCAGTTAGTACATGATGGTAGTCGGGAATTGGAAGAATACCTAGAGCTGTTGTAGGTTAATACGGAGGAGAAAGGATGAAGGTCTAGGATTTTTTTTGTTGGATTTTGGTAATCTTTCTTAGGTTTTCTAATTTTCCTTCATTTCTTCGGCATGAGGGTATTTATAAAGAGGGATGGTCAAAGAGGTAGGATTTACAGAGGGAGGGATAAGAAATCTCTAAATCTAAGGGTTAATATTGTTGGAGATTTCATACTAAAATATTATGGTAGGAAGGAAGAAAGAAGAAATAAAATATAAGATAATCAAATATTTGGATCAGTGCAAAGGCTCGTCTCTATGAGACATGCAAAGCTTTACTATGAGAAAAAAATAAATACAAGATAAGATTATCCACTTTCAATACTCGTATACAATTCTCTCAACTAGAAGCTATTCTTACAAAGTTTTTTCTTGAAGACCTTCTGAAACGACTGTTGTCCGCTGTCTAGCTATCTACCTGAAGTTTCTTGCTCCTACTATATGCTGCCATCCTTTATGTTTCAAGACTTCTGTCGACTGCCCACGACTCTCTGCTCTCAATCTTTTCTGTGACTTGCTGAATCCACAACCTAAAAGGTCTTTAAATAGCATAAAATAGTAGCCCAAATCGACTCACACAGGGTTTGATCACATTTGCAGCTCCTTCAGCCATTGGATCTCAATTAGCTGCACCCCTGGCCACTTGATCGCGCACAAATGTGCGTGAACCTTATGAATGGACCCGATCCATGACATAGGGTTTGTAGACACCATCAGAAGCATTTCGCACTTGTGATTGCACGCTTACTCGTGCCGGGCGCCTCCCGGACATGCTGCTATGCACTGTCGCCTAAACGTCCGAGAGATCGTGAAGCCCCATGTGACCGCCTAGGCCTAGGCTACGCTCACGCGTGCGCCCACCTGGGCCTGGGTTGGCCATCGTGCGCACCCGTGCTGGGCCTGGGTGCAACCCAACGCGCTGCTGCGGCCTAAAAAACACTTGCTGCGGGATGGCCCACACACTATAGGCCCCACGGGCCATGCTGCAGGCCCCACCAAGCTTCATTTTTTGTGGTCTTTAAATTGGGCCTTCCTTGGTTTCTTCTTGCTGCGCTGTGGGCTTCATGTGAGTCGAATTTAAGATATTTTCTCAACATATTATGTGCTAGATGATTTATTCTATTAGCCCAGGTGTAAGAGAGAGGATTAGTGAGGTGTCTAGGTTTGAGGGCTAGAATTGAGCATAAGTATGTTTCTTGTAGTTTTTGAGAGAGGCCTACGATAGAAGATCTTTTGTTTAAGAGCTATAGGAATAAGGATCTTTGAATCTAGTAGTTAAGATTAGTAAATAGGAGATTTTCATTTACTAACAAGACAAAAGGGGATTGAGAAAGTGTAGGTTAGGATTTAAGGAGGATATGTTTTCTAGATTATGTTTTCTTTGGATGCTCAGGATGGAAAGGATAAAGAGAAGAGATGAAATGAGAGATTAACGTCCAAGGATGAAAAGGAGGGCTAAATGTAAAATGAGGTTAGGTTAATTCCGTCCTCTTGGATTCATGATATGGTGGAGACATGAAAGGATAGGATTTTATGATAATTGAAAAGCAATTTAGTGGATGAGGATGAAGCGGCATAGATATGATTTAGAGTAGATCTAAATAGAGTCTTAAGGTTTAAATTGGTCATTTAGGAGAGGTGTGAGGGTGGGACAAAGACGGCAACATCAAATCAATGCATGTCATGGATTTGGTATAAAGGAAGGGGGGAGTTTGCAATGGAGAAGATATCTCCATTGGCCTTATTTGAAGTTGAGATCTAGTGCAAGCATGGTTATTTGGGAGAGTGGTACCCAAGGGGACACATGGCTTATGGAGAGAGGGCGAGGAACTAAGTTAGTTATTGAAAATTATGACAAAAAATAATATAGAGGGAACTAGGGTGTCACTTGAAATATGTAAAGATGAGTGATCTCAAGAGAGATAATGATGGAGGCTAAATGTACCTTTATGTTGTGCACCAATGATAAAAGAAAGGGTCTGAGGATACTAAGGGTAATTTTGGTGTAGCTATGGAAATTAGTTTAAGCATAAGTCCATATTATGTTGGATCTAATTTAGATGCAAATGTAGGTTTTCAGGCCTTCGGTGTTCATGTATTGTGTTTGGCATCAGGGTTAGGTCATTTGGACTTGGATTAGGCTAGGGCCTGCAAGATAGTAGGATCAAATTGAATTAGGATGATCAGGTAAGATTTGGTGGGATAGCATATTTAGGCTTAGGTTGGATTGAGCAGGGGATTAGGTAGGACGGGTCAAATAGGATATGATTAGACATAATCGAGCAAGATTGTATGGCAAGGTTTAGGTTGGATTGGAAAATAATCAAGTCGCAAGATGCAACCAAGCATGGAAGTTATTTTACCTTGCTATAATTACCGTATGCTCCTTGATAGAGGTCAGAAGTGAGTGAAAAAAGCAAAGCCATGGAGTGGGTGAATGCCTAAGCAGAGAATGACAGCGCCTGGTTGAAGAGGTTGAGGAAGCCGCAATCACTCAAGTTAGGTTGTCTTGATTGTCATATTTTGAACGGTACATGGTGTGAATACTAATGCAAAAATATATCGTGTTCGAAGTTATCTGTAATAGCCAAAGCGCCTTTGGTCAATGTTATATACGTACACTCCATTAAATTGCAGTAAGAGTATGGTGAACGCTTATAGTTTGTCTGCATTGGCATAGAGCCCGACTCGAGGGACAAAAAAATTGTTGGCATGGAACAAGAGTAGCTTGCATTTACTAGCTTCTGGGACATGCATGAATCATACTGAGATAGCTAGATGAGCACGCTCAACATGGTATCTGCCACCCAGCTTGGAGAGAGAGCTACCGTGTTATCAAGTCAAATCCAGTTTCGATATGCTTATATTACCTGCGCACGCGCGCAAATTGTAAGATAAACACTAGATCCTCCTAAGAACAACCACGTCGAGTTATTCCAGCAACGCCACCATCTCCCCATCCCATCAACTCCACAACATCACATAAATGCTGGCCTCAGGACCACCTCGCAGAGCCAAGCGGACCCACAGGTAGCCATCTCAGAGGCATGGGAATAGACTTCACCGCTCGACTGCTTTAAATGGGGTTTATTCATGGAGCATTCAAGGCACTCACGAGATGGTACAAACACTACACCTAACATAACACAGAAATGCCAAATAACTGCCTTTAAGTTTCCAAAGCTATCCATCTGAGATCTTAACAAGTTTAAAGTTCAGACCCCATCCGACGTATGTTTCCACGGTTACCATCAAAACAACAAAAATGCACTGGGACCATATTTTTCCCTTCATCAAGACAAAAACTTCCATCCACCGTCAAAGAGTATTCTCCGATATGACTTCACCAAATCTTACAAACCACTGCCCATCTGATGAGCTGTTGTCGCCACGGTTCCCTCTAATCTTTACATCCGGCCCGGCAGCAAGATAGCGTGTGTGGTTCATTGCCTTTGGTGTCACCAAGCCAGGCTTCAAGCTCGGCGCAGGCAGCAAAGAAACCAGCACTCGGGCGACTTCGTGCATGGTAGGCCTATCGGATGGATGCCTCTTTGTGCACAGCAATGCGAGCTGGAACGCCTTTTTGACGAGCCCCATATCCATGCAGGTGACCGACACTTCCGAGTCCACCGCCTCCATCACTGTGTTGTCATCTGCCTTCGAGAGTATCTGAATGTTAAAAACAGCAAATAAATGAGTAACTTATTAGATCAATGGCACTGTTATCTAATTAAAACAACATGAAGATGGTTCGGGTGTAAATCTGGACAATTCACCAGTTGGTGCAAGTTAGAATCATTATCAACAGCCTTCTTCCCGGTGAGTAGCTCCAAAAGAACAATGCCGAAGCTATAAACATCAGATTTCTCATTCAGCCTGGAGGTGCGAGCATACTCCGGATCAATGTAGCCGATAGTGCCCAACACATATGTTGATGCATGAGTTTTGGCGGCTGGGATGCATTTGGCTATGCCAAAATCTGAGAGATGTGCCTCAAAGTTCTCATCAAGAAGGATGTTGGAGGACTTCACATCTCGGTGAATGATTCTGGGGTTACAGTCATGGTGAAGATAGGCTAGGCCCTGGGCAGCACCAACTGCTATTTTAAGACGGGTGTCCCAGTCAAGCTTAACTTTTTTCGATGGGCCTGAAATAAACAAAAGTAATTAATGATGTAGAAAGCATGAAAGAAGATGAGAATGGTGAGGGAACTAGATATCCAAACCATGAAGAAGATCCCATAATGAGCCGTTTTCCATGTAATCGTAGAACAGAAGGTTTCCATGCGGGGAAAGTGAGTAGCCATGCAAGCTGACGAGATTTCTGTGTCTGATGCTTCCAATGGTTTCCAGTTCAGTCTCGAATTCACGAAGATTATGAGGATACTGACTGTAAAGCCGCTTAATGGCGATTGGCTTAGAATTCTTGAGTACACATTTATAGACCGTGCTTGAAGCACCATAGCCTATAATATATTTCTCACTCAGATTTTCTGTGATCCTCATAATATCTTCATATGTATGAATTGCCATGTCCATTCTAAGGACTACAAGTTTTGGAGGACCTGAACAAAGAATTCTTTGGTAAATGACCAACATTGCATAACAAATAGGTGTACATTGACAACACAAACTAAAGAGAGATGGAAGATGCAGGCCTTGCACAGTTCGATTTGATCCTTTAACGAACTGCTTTGGTTGACTAGACTTGTATATTGCCACTAACATCATCGATAGCAGTGTAACACAGCCTAGTGTAATGCAGACGACAGCAGCTCGAGAAATAGCGACTGCAGAAAAACATTGAGTTAAATAATCAATGGGAAATGATGCAAAAGATGATAATATTAGATTTGAGTCGAGCAAACCTTTCGATCCATGATGATCTTGTCCACAAGACGATCCCAACCAGTTTCCGCACAACATTGGATTTCCTAGGAAACTGAATGCAGATAAGATTAATATTCTGGAAAATCATAATTGTGATGAGAAGAGAGAGATTTGATTTTCTCTCCCCTTTTTTTGGTTATAGAGAAAGAGCACTAAATTATTTGGATACCTTACTTGAGGAAACCTTGAAAAGTTCTTGGAGAGAGGAACATCTCCAGAGAAGTTATTAAACGAAAGATTCCTGAATACAGATCAATGCTCAATCATGCAAGTAAATTCTTTTCATAGTCTTTGTAGCAAAGAGAACAAGGATGATCAACTTACAAGGAAGATAGGCTGAAGCAATTGGTCAACTGAACAGGTATCTCTCCATATAGATCATTGTTGTTTAGAATCCTGAAGGCACCTTGACAGGGTATAAACATTCTACTGGAGGAGAACAAGTTCTTCACAGGAATAAAAAAATAAAAAAGACAAAAAATGGATTTGGACTTACAAAGTATCGATTGTCTGCAACTGTCCCAGTTCTTCAGGAATTGGACCAAACAGCTTGTTGTAAGATATATCACTATAGAAATTTGAATTCATTTAAGCGACTAAGAAACCACATTTCATATATACTGCTGTTAAAGAATAATCAGAAGATAAACAATAATAACTGTGCGAAGACACGACTTCATACTTACATGGTTTGAATACTACGCAGATTCCCAAATTCAGCTGGGAGGGGCCCACTGAGATTATTTCTACTTAGGTTCCTGCAATTTTGAGGTAGCAACAAGAAGAATGAAACTGAGTGAAACATGGACTATTTCAAGAACATTACTAAGCTAAAATCTGAAACCACATAGAAAACATCTTACAAATTAGAGAAACAGTCTAGTCTGACTTACAGCTCAAGAAGGTGCTCCAGATCACCAATGGAATCAGGAATGGGACCAGAAAAATGATTGTTGGAGAGATCCCTATCGTAAGAAGAGGAGGAAAGAAGGAGGGGAATGAACATACTTAAGATGGCTAATTTTAACAAACAATTCAGACATCAGAAAAGCAATAACCCCTTACAGGGTATCAAGGTTGATAATTCGGCCTAATTCCCAGGGAACTTTGCCCTTAAAGTTGTTTGATGAGAAGTTCCTGCAATTTTGACAGAACTAAGATCATAAAACTGCCAAGCATTAAAAGCTTCTTAAAGTGGGTGGTGGGCTGTACAGAGTGCTTCACAAATCAGCTCAGGATATTATCTCAAATATACTAATACCAGATGCATGTGTGTTTGAGCTTATTGTAGAAACAGCAGCTCTCATAGTGTTCATTCTCAAAAAGTGTAAAGAGTATTTTTCTTTAAAAGGGAAGTTTCATAGATGGAACTCACAGATAGGTCAGGCTCTCTAACTTCTGGAACTGCAATGGGATGGATCCGTTCAACCTATTACCATGCACATTACTGGAAAAACAACAAGAAATTAACACAAATCCAATACTCGAACATTACGAAAGAAAATAATTCAATCCACCCAAATAAAAAAACTCACAATTTATTCAATGCAGTGCAAGAGCTGATATTCTGGGGAATAGGACCCTCGAGGTTGTTATTGGCAAGATTCCTGTCACAGAGATATGGAAGTTGGTAAATATCTAACCATGTACGGATACAGTCTCCAAAAGCACCTAAAGGATTTTAAAATGACTAATAACGTGACAAATACTCACAATTCAAACAGCTCTTCAAGTTTTCCAAGCTCAGCTGGAATAGTACCTACTAGCTTGTTGTCATTTAGTTGCCTGTACAATTGATAAGATTAGCTAGCATACACAAAGTTAATACAGAATTCACAACACAGGAAATGGCCCTCACAGATAGCTAAGTTTTGTCATGTTTCCCAACTCTGGAGGGATTGGTCCAGCAAGCTTGTTTCCATGTAAGTATCTGGGAGAGAACATGAAAAGGAGTTTACAAGACAGCATGGTAAGCTTTGTATACGTAAAGCATGAGCAACTGGTCAAAACTCACAGCTTGCCTGTGTAGGACAGATTGCCAAGTATCGGTGGAATGGTTCCAACCAGTTCATTTTCACTTAAATCCCTGAAAAAAAAGCAGATAGCACACATCATGATGACTGCACTCGAAAACAAATCTGCAAAACAAAAACTTTGCATATGAAGCACATCAGCAACCATTATGTTGCTAAATGCCATGAATGATCTTAATATAGCTCATAACAAGTCTCCAAAAAGGATTAAGAAGTACTTGAAATGTCGTAAAGAACAGGGGAAGAGAGCAAGTCTGGAACTTGTAGCATGATAAACACTTTGCCAATGGTTATGCAACATACCAAGCAAAACCAAACTGTTGTTTATTGATTAGAATGTAATTGATTCAATTCTACAAGAGCAACAAATATAACTGCTTCCAGCTAATATGTATCTGCTCATACACTGTCAAAGAGAACTAGTTTAGATTCTTTCTTACAGGTTAGGATTTCTCGATGATCCATATTAACAGAATACTGATGAAGAAAGGAAAATTCACTTGGTATCAAACATCAGCAATCAAATGATTCTTCATACACCAAACAAATAAATGGTGGAAAAAGATTCATGAAGGATATAGAATATATGAATAATTATGTTGACGGTGCTGTTATTAAGATGGTTAAGAACACTTGTAGGAAATTTATAGAACATGCAATATTTATGATGATGGTGAGGTTTCTTTCTAGAATGCTCCAAGAAAGTCTTTACAAGAAAATGATTTATTTCGTGAAGTTGTTTAGGAATTTACATGGTCATACCTACAACTTCAACCCCACCTACATGGCATAAATGTGTATGCATGAATGCCAACTTACTGTTTATATGAATATTCTATAGTTAGTAGTGTCCAAGTCATACGTGTTATATGCAATGTTTGTGGGTGCATGCATGTGCTTTTGTATCCATGCATCACGCAATTAAGATATTAATTTATTAACTTTAAGCTCAAGCTAAGTGGTATTGACATGTCAGATGATTAGAAAGAAAATGCTATAGTGATTCATTTGTAACTTTTAGTAATGTTCAGGAGGATTTAGAGATATGTTGGTCAGTAATATCATAAGCAATATGGTACGGACAGACTCATTAAGGCAGCAAAAGAAACATAATATGGAAAATAAATTAGGTAAGAAAAAGTAACGTGTGCTTACAAAACTGCAAGAGCTTGCATGAGGCCGATCACCTCTGGAATCTTCCCTGTGAGTCTATTTCCTTGAAGGGACCTTCGATTCGAATACAGACAATCAATTGACGAGTGGTTAGTGCCAAAATTATCACAATTCATAAGAAAATGAGTACAATGATGATAGACTCTGAATCATTGAAAATTCTCAAAATTTTCAGCTTTTTTCCTACATCAATTGAATCTCCAAAATATGATAGGAAAATCGAATTAACCAAGAATTTTTTGATCATTCACATTTTTTATTTTATTTATTCATGAGTCATTCACAAATATTTCAAGAATCACCTAAAACCGACTACCCAATGGTTGTTCTGTGCAGCCAATAATTGTAGCGTATTTGCTATGTTTACCTTTTGCCATTCATATCACTTCCATGCTTGTTTTTCAGATGAATAAAAATACAGATATGTAAATTGTATGGCATTCTTTAGTTCTGTTAATATTTCTACTATTAAGGTATTATATATCCAACTTCTATCCAGACTCCTGGTGAGTTCTTTGAATATTTAAAAAGTTTGGATCTTTGTTTTCAGCCAAATTGCTCCCAAAAACTGCACTTGTGACTGTAGATAAGAGAACAAATTATTCCAATATCTATTGGATACAAAAAACTTTCTCATCCATCGCAGTGTAAGAAATTATGCAAAGAAAAGGCACGAGAAGCAGATAAATAATAAAATTTTATTATACGCAATTATGCACTCAATAGAAGGAGGAAGTCAACATCCATAGCTTTAGCAGCTATTGACACAATTCTCCATGCAAGAAGTATATACAAACCCTATAACACCTTTCACGTGAATACGACCAGCACAGTAAGTGATCATTTAAAGCTCATTCTATAAAATGAAGATGCCAACAAGGAACAACCAGTTCTCTTTTTTATCCAACTAATAAAAGTGCATCCAAAATGCGCGGAAAATACTTACAGTGTTGCTACTTGCAGGAAACCAATATTGTAAGGAATCTCTCCAGTGATTTGATTGTATGATATATCCCTGTTATTCAGGATCAAGATTAAATAAACAATTCCATTCTTTTATAATAAGAAGCAATTTTTCAGTAGAATTAGCATACAAGATCTCAAAACTGGTACAGTTTCCTATGCTATCTGGAATGCTTCCTGTGAGGTTATTGCCCCTCACATCACTGCATTAAAGATACAAATATGAATCAATATGAAGAGAAGATTAACAAATTGAGGAATCAAAATCAGCAACAAGAACAAATGGATCGAGGGAAAAAAATCACATACAAATACCACAGGCCAGTCAATTGGCACATGTCGGGCGATAAGGTTCCAGAGAGCAAATTACCACGTAAGCCTCTACAAAAAAACACCAGCATATTGATTAGCAGCAGAAAATGGTTTCTTATGGAAACCGTTTGGTTATAGAGGATTGTTGGTGCTCACAGGTACTGCAGCACTTCATTCCAGTAAATAAGCCGAGGTATGTCTCCAGTAAGCTGGTTCTGGGCTAAGTCCCTGTCCAGAAGAAGAATCTCTAATCACCATTAGCAGCAAGTCCAAGAACTTCACTTAATGTCTAAAGATTGTGTCAAAGAAACAGAAGATATAAACCATACACAAGAAAAAAGAAAATAAAATCTCCAAGATAGTCTGCAGTCCAGCCTTGAAAAAAAAAAAAAAATTAAAGCAAATCAAAACAATACAATAATACTCACAGAGTTTTGAGGCTTGGGATTTGGGATAAGGTTGAAGGAATTGGACCTGTCAGCTGGTTGTTCTTCAGGTTCCTGCATTCGAATATCCATTAGCTAAATAAAGGACTCCTATTTTCTTCCAAAAACACAGCAAACAGAGATAAAATTATTCCCAGCGGTCAGCTTACAATTCCTCGAGTTGCTTCAGCTTGGATATCGAAAAGGGAATATCCCCATAGAGTGCATTCCCAGATAAATCCCTACAAATTTGCCACCCAATATTTACAACAAACAATAGTTAAACTAAAAACAACAAATGAAAGGACTAGTTTCTAGTAGTACAGGTGTCGTAGAGAAACACAGTCCCCAATCTCGTCCGGGATTTGGCCTGTGAGCTTATTCCCCTTCAAATCTCTGCGCCCCGCCAACAAATAAAATAAGATTTAGGTACATATTAACGAAGAGTCAAGTAATATTAAAATAGAAAGCAGGGGTTTAAAGTGAATAAAAAAAGATATACATGGATTGCAAGCTCTTCAGCTCCCCAACCGCAGGCGAGATCTCCCCTCCCAGGTTTAGATTCGATAAGTTCCTTCACCCCAAACCCCCAAGCAAAAAAATTTTAACAAAAAAGGACAAAAAAAAAAAAAAAAAAAGAAGAGAATGAACCCATGACGAAGAATATGAGAGAGAGGAAAAGGGATACAGGGAAACGACGGCGGAGGTGAGGTTGTCGCAGACGACGCCTCTCCATGCGCAGTAGTCGTCGCTGCTGCGGTTGGCGTCGCCGCCGGCTGCGACGGGGTTCCAGTCCAGCAGCACGTTGGCCACGTTGCTGAACGACGCCTTCAGCGCCATCAAAGCCCTCCCTGAAGCCACCACCAAAACTAGCCGTTAAGTTTTTTTTTTCCCTTTCTTTTTTCAGAAAAAGAAAACGCAGAATACAGAACTAACGAAGACCTTCATCTGAGAACGAGGAAACGGCCGGGAAGAAGGCCAACAGAAACGCCATTGAAACCAAGAAGCGTAGCATCTCCTTCCTCCTCTCTTCCATTTCCATTCCAAGCTCAAGACAACGCCGGAGATCACAGACAGAGAACGAGCATTGTAGAGTTCTATATTCTCAACTCAATGAGGAGAAGGGGAGAGGACATAAAGGAGGGGGAAGGGAAATTGCCGAAACGGGAAAGGCGCAACGAGGAGAAGGCCGTACTCGAGGATGGGAGCACAAAAATGGCGGTGGCGACAGCGACGTGACTGTTCGTTTCGCAGGGGGGGAGGTCACTACAGCCTCTCTCTCTCTCTCTCTCTCTCTCTTTCGCTCTCGACCAAGGCCAGGGTACGGCTGGTCCCAGACGGCCTCCATTATATCTTTGCAGTCCCTACTAACCTACTACTAGTGCTACTATTAGCATCTATACTTTTCTTTTGTTTTTGTCGCTCATAAGGAATTTTTTTGGCGACACAAATCCCTTGTAAAAATAAAAATTTAGTATTTTCGGTTGTTTAATTTTTGCAGAAGATAACTAGGATTTGGAGCCTTCAGTGCAGGGAGGGAGGGAAGCCTTGGGAACCACAGTGTCCACGAACAAAGCACAGAACCGGAGAGGCTTTTATTTGAACCACTGTGAGGAAGAGCATTGCATCGAGCAGGTGAATGATGGGGCACTGTGGCTTGAGCACCCAAATGTACGCTGGTCTCCTTTGGTGGGAGGATCTCCCGGATAAAATGAGTGCTCTGGGGCAATGCAGAGAATTAGAGTGCTGGTGACCGCACGGGAAGGGAGAGAGGGACTCACGGGGACCTTGGACGGTAACGTCCCCGTAAAGTCGAGCCTCTAAAGTGATATGCTAATGACTAGTTTGATTTTTTTTTTTAAAAAAAAAAATCTAACAGGACTTGTAGCCTAATATGGTAAGTATTCATGCTTTCTACGGTGCTGTGGACTATGATTGGCTGTTATTACTTATCATCCAGGGCCCGGACTCGACTTGGATCTAACTCCAACTCAACTCTTATTGTTATCGAATTTGCGTATCTCATATAATTTTTTAAATAAAATAAAATATTTGATATAAAAACTCACAAAACTTATCGAGAATATATATATATATATATATATATATATATATATATATATATATATATATATATATATTGATACAGAAATTGATCGTCATCAGAATTCGATGAAGTGGTGGCCGATGAGGTTGCCGTCGGAAATCTGCAAAACAAAGTTCCGCTCGGAGCCGATGGAGGTGGCTCCGATAGGATCCTCCGACGATCAAACCAGCTCCAGTCAACAAGAATGGAGTGCTCGGTAGAGTTTTTAGGAAGAGAAAAGAATTTTCAAAATCTGACGTAAGTGTATCCGGAGGATTCTTTTTATAGAGGGAGCTTATTTTAACCGCCTTGATTAATGATTATCGTAATTGTCCTGATTAATATCGATCGTTATTGACTCGATAAATGCCGATCGTTATTATCGTGTAACCATAGTAGAATCGCCTGCCGGAATCCACATAAGAAGTTCGGCCTTCATGGAAGTTCCAAGGAGTCCGGCCTCCGTAGAAGCCCGGCTGCTGGAGAAGTCCGCAGGGAGTCTGGCCTCCATAGAAGCTCGACCGCTGGAGAAGTCCGCAGGAAGTCCGACCTCCGTAGAAGCTCGACCGCTGGAGAGTTCGGTCGGTTGAAGGAGTTCGGCTAAGATGCGTCCGCTGAAGCTCTTCCGTGGCTATTGACCGCATCAGGCTGGGCACCGAACTTGACTTTGGCAGGAGCGGGATTTATCCCCAATACTAGCCCCCCCACTTTCGAGTTCGAAACTCGAAGGAAGGGAGTGCAGAAAAGGCGACTGTCGAAGTCTTCTTCTAGGCTCCGTGCTGGTCCGGGTCGAAGCTTGATCGAGGTTGGCAGGGTCGCTCGGGGGAGATCTTATCTCCTTTGGCTGAAGTCGCTTCTCGGAAGAGATCTTATCTTTAGTCGAACTTGCTTTTCGGGAGAGATCTTATCTCTGGCTGAGGTTGTTTTTCGGGAGAGATCTTATCTCTGGCCGAACTTGCTCTCAGGAGAAATCTTATCTCTGACCGAGTTTGCTTTTTGGGAGAGAGATCTTCTCTCTGGCCGAACTTGCTCTCGGGAGAATCTTATCTTATCTCTGGCCGAGTTCTGAACTTTTCTCGGAGAGATCTTATCTCTGGCTCTCGGCCGAGTTTTTGCTTTTCGGAAGAGATCTTATCTCTGGCCGAACTTGCTCTCGGGAGAGATCTTATCTCTGGCCGAGGTTATTTTTTGGGAGAGATCTTATCTCTGTCCGAACTTGCTCTCGGGAAGAGATCTTATCTCTGGCCGAGTTTGCTTTTCGAAAGAGATCTTATCTCTGACCAAACTTCTCGGGAGAGATCTTATCTCTAGCCGAGGTGGTTGCTGCTTTTCGGAAGAGATCTTATCTCTGACCGAACACATCTCGGGAGAGATCTTATCTCTGGCCAAGGTTGCTTTTCGGGAGAGATCTTATCTCTTCTGGCTGAGGCTCGCATTAGGACAAGGTCCTCCTCCTGTTCCTAATGGGCTGTGGGGGCACATTCGGACCGTCGTCCATCTCCTCCCGTCTCGTCTAAGGTGAACGAGGCCTTCGACTTTGCTCACATTAGGACGAGGTCCTCCTCCTATTCCTAACGGGCTGTGGGGGCAGATGCGAACCGTCGTCCGAGCCTCTCCCCCCATCTCGTCCTTTGTGAACGAGGCCTTCGACTTTGCTCGCGTTAGGACGAGGATTTCCTCCTGTTCCTAACGGGCTGTGGGGGCACATGCGAACCGTCGTCCGAGCCTCTCCCCCCGTCTCGTCCTTTGTGAACGAGACCTTCGATTTTGGTAAGGCTTTATTTCCTGCGGCTGATGTTGACCTAGGAAAGACCTTGTCTCTTGCAGCCGAGGTTTAGAGATCTTTGACCTGCTCTGGTTAGGATGAGGTTCTCCTCCTGCTCCTAACGCGGTGACTATTGGCCGCTCCTTCGCTGTCATCGTACAGTTTTTGCATCCCAAAACAATATTATCGGAAGGGAAGAATTTTACCGAAAGGAAGTTACGGGCAGTACATCCCCGTTTTAGGGTCGTCGGGGCGTTCTTCCTCTGAGATCCATCGGGCAGTGAGTCCCGTCCAGACGACCTCCTCTATCTCATGCTGGCCTCTTTAATTTGGAGCATGCTTCTCTTGGCTTTGATGCTGGGAGGTGACGTATCGCCGATGTATCTAGCGCCTCCCTGGGGTAACGTTGATAACGCCGTGAGGCGGCCGACCTTGTAGTTTCTTGTTACGGCAGCGCTCTTAGTCGATCTTCTCCTGCTTCAGGCTGGCGTCGAAGGAATTTATCACATCGTCCCTTTTTGACGAGCTCTTCAATATGTATTCCTCAGTGTCGTGGTCATGGTTGCGATGGTAGGGGAATTACTTGCTTCGATCGCGCACGTTTGGGGAGGCCATAGTCCTTCAGGTCTTGATGGCTGGCTCTTAACTTCGATGAGAATTCGAGTTAGAGTAGCGGGGCATAGTTGCCGAATCTTTCGAAAGGAGGACTTCTTCGCACCCTTCTGTCGGGACTTCCTTCGTGTTGAGCTCGAGAAGTTCGGGCCTTGCTTGGGCGGAGGTTCATTCTGCTTTCCCGCAAAACCTTCCATTGGAGAACTTCATGCTTCTTTGTCCGGACTTCCTTGCTTGCCGGGAGGGGGTCGGCTTTGCTTGCCAGAACTTCATTGCACCTCCCGTGATTTCTTTGCAGGGGCCGCCTTGGTGACGTACAAGAGGGGGAGTTCGGCCTCGCTCGCCCTGGGGCGGTCTCGACCGTGGCCGAACTTCATCTCACCTTCTGTGAAATCCTTCTAGGGGTTTCGTCGATGACATACTCGAGCGGGAGAGTTCGGCCTTACTTGAATCGAACTTCATTGCGACGATATGCGGCAGAGTTCAGCCTCACTTATACCGAACTTCATTCCGCGGGAAAACTTTGTTCCGCCCTTGCTTGCGCCGAACTTCACTTGATGGTGAGCTTCAAAGGAAAGTTCGGCCTCATTTAAGCCGAACTTCATTCCAATAATGAGCTTTCGAGGGGAGTTCGGCTTTGCTTCCGCCGAACTTCATTCCGATGATGAGCTGCGGAGTTCGGACCTCACTTTATGCCGAACTTCATTCCACGGGAGAACTTTGTTCCACCCTTGCTTGCACTGAACTTCACTAGATCGTGAGCTTCGAAGGAAAGTTCGACCTCATGTAAGCCGAACTTCATTCCAATGATGAGCTTCCAGGAAGTTCGGCCTTGCTTCCGTCGAACTTCATTCCGATGATGAGCTTCGTGGTGGAGTTCGGCCTCACTTGCGCCGAACTTCGCTCCGCTTTTCTGCGAAAGCTTCCGCAGGAGGACTTCATGTTCGAGGGGGAGTTCGGCTTTCCTCGCGCTGGACTTCATTCCGAATCTTCATTCCACTTTTCCGCGAGACCTTCCGTGGGAGAACTTCCTGCTTCTTTGTCGGGGCTTCCTCAATGATGAGCTTCGAGGTCGTGGACGTGGCCGAACTTCACTCCACCTCCTTCGACACAGCCTAACTTCATTCCGTCTCCTTGCAAAACCTTCTGTGGGGGAACTTCTTGCTTCGTTACCTAAACTTCCTTGACGTCAAGCTCAAAGTGGAGCTCGGCTTTGCTTTAGCTACCGAACTTCACTCCGCCTCCTATGAATTCTTTGTAGGAGGTTTCATTGATGACATACTCGAGATGAGGGAGTTCGGCCTGACTTGAGCGATGAGCTTCGAGGGGGAGTTCGGCTTTGCTTTCGCCGAATTTCATTCCGACGATGAGCTTCGAGGGGGAGTTTGGCTTCACTTTCACCGAACTTCATTCCAACCTCCTTGTGAAAACTTCTACAGAAGAACTTCTGCTCTCCATTTCTCCTTCCTAAGGACGATTGGTATGCCCAAAAGCTTTTCCTTATGGCCGATTCCTCGCGTCCTCATGGCGGGGCCACAGACCCGACCAGCAGATTGAACTGCCCCACGTCTGCGATGGCTTTGTGTGAAAACTGGGCTATTGGGGCTGAGACAGGAACAGACGGATCTAGCGCGCAGGCTGTCGATCGCCGAGTCGAAGCTCTCGAGGCATTTTCTCTTCGAAAGAGAACTCTAGAAATCATCGCCGAGCACTCCTTTAAGAATAAGAGAACCTCGGAGGTTCAAGCCCTTTCTCTAGCGCCAATCTGTTGACGCAGAAACTGATCGTCGCCGGAATCTGATGGAGTGGTGGCCGATGAGGTTGCCGCCGGGGACCTGCAAAATAAAGTCCTGCTCGGAGCCGATGGGGGGTGGCTCCGGCAGGACCCTCCGACGATCAAGTCAGCTCCAGTCAAAAAGAATGGAGTGCTCGGCAGAGTTTTTAGGAAGAGAAAAGGATTTTCAGAACCTAGCGTAAGTGTATCCGGAGGGTCCTTTTATGGAGGGAGCTTATTGTAACCACCTTGATTAATGATTATCGTAATTGTCCTGATTAATACCGATCGTTATTGGCGATCGTTATTGTCGATCGTTATTGACTCGATAAATGTCGATCGTTATTATCGTGTAACCGTAGCGGGATCGCCTGCCGGAATCCACATAAGAAGTTCGGCCTTCATGGAAGTTCCAAGGAGTCCGACCTCCGTAGAAGCACGGCTACTGGAGAAGTCCGTAGGGAGTCCGGCCTCCGTAGAAGTTCGGCCGCTGGAGAAGTCCGGCCTCCGTAGAAGCTCGGCCGCTGGAGAGTTCGATCGGTTGAAGGAGTTCGGCTAAGATGCATCCGCTGAAGCTCTTCCGTAGCTATTGACCGCATCAGGCTGGGCACCGAACTTGACTTTGACAGGAGCGAAATTTATCCCCAACAATATATATATATATATATATATATATATATATATATATATATATATATATATATATATATATATATATATATATATATATATATATATATATATATATATATATAAAGTCAAGTTGATATTTAAATTTGGATATTTAGATCCGATTAATTTTAAATTATATTTTAAATTTGAATATTTTGAGTTGAATTAGGCACGAGTTTCTCTAGCTATTCACTTGATTTGATCCCATTGCATCTTTACGGTTATCTAAGTGGGTCGATTTTAATTGAACAATGTGGTAAGGTGGATGGGCACATGGCGAGGCCTCCCTCCGGTTTAATGTCAGGTCCTGGCTTCACGGTAGGGACTTCGAGTGTTCCTTTCACGGCGGGAGGAGGAAATCATGGAAGAGAATGAAGGGAGGCTATTATTTTATCTTTTCTGTCCGGCCAACCGTCAACCTTCAACTAAAATTCTGAACAATGACATAACAACGGGCAACCCTTACAAATAAGCTTCACGAGACAAGCCCTAGTTCATAGCAATAGGCAGAAATTTGTTCACCAATTGCATGACCCTTCATAAAAATAGGCAAAAAAAAAAAAATTTAACAGGCCATGGAGCACTTTGAAAGAAGAAGAGAATGTAATTGCACCAACTCGTGTAAGTGGATGTATTGGATTTTTTTTTTTTTTAATACATTGATTGGGCAATATATATCTCATGCACTCGGCCGGTTGCAACAGATAGCCTGCACACCTTAGGATTTAACCTCTTAGATGCAAGATCTATCTTCATTTTTAAAATTTTATAATAAATCATATTCAGACGATGATAATAATAAAAAAATTTTAATTTTATTAATATAAATAAAAATAATTCATTATTAACTTAAAAATTTTATTATCATAAATTAAAATTAATATTTATTCAAAATATAAATATTCTCTAAGATCCTAAGCCCCCGCTACTCAGTCTCAACCTCCTTATGCTCTTCTTGATTTGAAAATAGAAAAAAAAAAGAATGAGACTCTATAAGTTACGAATATCTCTAAAAAACTACTTATAATTATTTTTTTAAATATAGTAATTGATCATAATAGATATATACCAACATAATTTTAATTTTAAAAAATATGTCATGCATAGTAGTATAACATAAAATCCACTATTAGTCTTCGATGACTACGGTTACGATCAACACCATGATAAGGCTTAGAAGAGATTAGCTCCTAAATAAAGAACATGCGATCCATCAGTGCATACCAGTAATTAGCCTTATTGGTAGGCCCAAAAAAGAACAAACTCTGATTCACAGGCTATAATTAACCCCATGATAGGGCAAAGAGATTAGATCTAAAAATAAATATGCGATGCATCGGTTTGTACCAGTAATCAGTCCCAACTGGCAGGCTCAGAAGGACTCACTCTACTAGCAATCAAATCCGACTGGCTAGGCCTAGAAAAACTAGTTTCTGACATATGGCCAAAAATCAGTCCCGTTGGTTAGACCCAGATCATAGACTAACTAGAAAGTTTTTCTCATAATTTTACCATAACCAAATAATCATAACTATTTTCACCATAATATCAAATCAACTTTTTCATATTTTATTTTCAAAAATAAGAGAATAATTTTATTTAGATACTCATGTAGGAATAAATATAAATAATCTTATTTCTAAAAATCATGAAATATTAAAATAAAAAAAATCATCTCATTTTAAATTTATAATCATGCTGAGATGACACCATGTTTGATCCAATATTTTTAATTACTTTTCATGCATAAAATATATACTTCTAAATTTTATAATTTTTAAATATTTTAATAATTTTTTATGGATAAAATATAATTTTTAAATATATGAATATGCATTATAAATTCAGAGATAAAAGAAAACCGACTATCCAAATCTAAAAATCATGATTTTCAACTCATCCATCGATCTTTAAATCTGATACTTCTGTGGCATTGAAGGCTCTAATCAAACAATTTTAAACATATTCTTAGCCTTCAATCAAGAAAAATTAAGAGAAAGATAGAGCATCTCAGTTTAGATCACAATTTGGGTCGGATCCGGAGTGAATCTAAATGTCTCAAATTGATTTAGATTCAATTAGATTGGAATACAATTGACGGGACGATTTCACAAAAGGTTGGCTTTCCGTCTGTCTTTTTTCTTTTTTTCTTTTCTTTCTTTTTTCTCTTCTCTTTTCTCTTTCTTTTTTCTTCTCTTCTTTTCTCTCTCTATCTTTCTTTCTCTCTCTCTCTCTTTCGCTCTTTTCTTTCTTTCTCTCTTCTCAAACCAAATGGGGCTTTCACCAAGGGGGAGGGTAGAGGGGAGATGGATGAATGGGGCCGATAATGGTGGCATGACCGAGTGGCAATGATGATGGTGGCTTAGCCAGCATTGCCGGTCTCCAACAAAACAAACTCAAATCTCCAAGAAAGAAAAAATTAGGAAAACTTGAAAGAAAAGGGAGGGGTTTCGGAAGATTAAACTCGATTACGATGGCCGATAGCTGTCGATAGTGAGGAAGAAGGAGAGGGAGGTGGTAGAGTCTTTGATGATGGATCAATCAAGAAGAGATGGGTTTAAGAAGAGGTGGATAGAAAACGTGATAAACTCAACCAATTTATGGATAAGATTGGCATGTGTAACCGCTCCAAATAGCCTTTGGTTGTTTCCTATCGATGTACGACTCTGATCCGGCAATCCTCAAGGCCTTATCTTCTCCTATAATCGAGGATTGGGCAAGGAATAAGATTTTCCTGTTCCAATCAAAAATTTTTGAAAAACTTATAGTGAAGTCAACAAACTTTGCCAACTTCACTCCGAACTGAATTTAATTGGATCGATTCTCATATTTTCCTCCCTTTAAAAATATTTTATTCTTGAAATTTGAGAAATCTAAATCTTTTGAAATTAAAGATACTCAATCCAAAACTTATATGTACCAATTTATTCTAACTTAGCATTTCTGTCAAACTAAAAATATGATTACATCACTAAAATGTCCACAAGCAATCCGACCTCTCGGATCAACCACAATACTCAAGTATATATCTACACTAAAATATAAATTCTTTTCAATAATACTTCATAATTCGGCACCTTCATGTTAATTCTAGAATTTTACTTCTTCGAAAAACAATCAAAGATCTCATCTCTCCTCAATCAAAATCAGTATGATTACTATATCAAAAGCTTTTAATCACATTTAGGATTAAGATATAGACTAATAAGATCAACACTAATCAAGAAACCAAGATTCTCATATTGAGATCATCATCTTGATACGAATGCATGTTCATTTAAGATTGAGTTGGAGTCAATTGGATGCAAAAATCTTATAGCAAGATCGATTATTAAAATTAATTATATTCAAAATAGAGCTTGAAATAAATTTGGCACAAACACTATGATGAAGTTTTGATTTCATAAAAGGTAATGGCCTATCTTGACTAAAATCAAATTATTAGATGACTGTAAAAGTGATCATGATTATGTAATAATGGCTTTAGGCAATAATAATCCATTATAATTATGGAAATGATCTCGGAATTGAATCATAAAAATTAAATTCAAAAAGATAAAGTATCAATATCATGATTTCTATGTGGAGTTGAATCGTAAGGAAGGAACGAATCACATTGAATTTATTCAAATACTTGATAAATAGACCAAATTCAATTAACAATCAACTAATCTTAGATATAAGATGGTTAAAATTTTTCTTAACATAACCAATATGCCTAAGAATCTATAGTATTCGCATTTTCTTTATGAATAAAAGCCTCTTTCATTGGAAAATCATATATTCTATCATAATATATTTCAAAATATAATCAATATTTTTTATCAATTTTAAATGACTCAACCACCATATTTCCATTATGCAACTCTGATTAACATTCCCTAAAACTTTTTAATGATCCTAGATGAAAATTCTATAAAATCCAAGCAAAGATTTTATTGTTTAAGTACATTATTCATCAAGATAATTATTATATTTATACTATTGTATGCTCAAGATAGTAACTTCTAAATTTTGATTTGAGTCAAGCCAACTCTAGATTACCTTGCCAATTCAATTAGATGATTTAAAATCAATCACTCTCTTTTGAGAAAATCAACTTCTAATTTATCTATCATAATCTTGTAAATTGCTAGAGCATCGTACTTATAGCAACGAATCAATTTTAGAACATCCACTTAAAATAATAGATAAAAAAATTATTCTTGATAACTATTAATAAAATACTTTTCCATTACTTAGCCAAATCTTACCATGATCATATAAGTTTTTCTTAATCATAATATCTTTGAGTAATTATTTAATTACCTTTTTTCTATTATCTTTATCAACAAAATAACCATAGTCTTCTAATTCTCCTAGTTTCAAATTGCATCCATAAATTGCTACATGAATTTTTTTTTAGTACTTTAAGATAACTTTCAATATATTCAAGATTGCTATCACAACCTATAATCATATCAAGATTAAATTTTCAAAATAAATCCAATGCTAATATAATATAATACAATCTATCTATATTACTCAAAATATATCTCTATATATCAATGATTTAGTCGTGATAATATTCTTCTAAAAACTAGGCTTGATATATTTAACCAGAATTTGAACAACATAAATCTTCTATACTTATCCAAAGCAAAGTTCCAAGAAACTTAGTTTATATCTGCAAAATAAAATCAAATATTATGAAACAATTCACTGAATTTCTAATATCAATTATTATTTTTAGATATTCAATCAAAATCATGATTCTACCCCATTCTCACTAACCTAAGTTCTCATGATCTTGAATAGAGGTGTAAATGAGTCGAGCTGCTTATAAGCTACTTGAGCTCGACTCGACTTGATTATTATCGAGTTTGAGTTGAGCTCGAGTAGTAAAATATTCAGCTCGAAAGCTCACAAGTCTACTCAAATTTATATATTTTTTTAATAATATTATTTTTATTTATAATATATATATATATATTAATATATACATTATTAGTAAAATAAGACTTGAATTTGAGCTCGAGTATAATTTAATTTATATTCGAGTCGAGTTGAGTTGATCTCGAGCATTACCTATTTTTCATCGAGTTGAGTTTGAGTTTGGAATATTAAGACTTGATCGAGCTCAAGTCCAATTTTGAGCCTTAGTATATTGAGTCGAGTTGAGCTCGAGCTTCTAGTTATTTGACTCAGCTCAATTACACTCCTAATCTTGAATCTAAGCTCTGACTTAATCTATTACACTCCGACTAAATGCCCAATTTGATCGTGACAAACAGCCTCATGCAATAGGGTTTAATCCCTTAGACATATAAGGCCTACTTTCACTTTTAAAATTTATAACAAATCATACTCAAGTAGTGGTAATAAAAGCAAACTTATAAGGCCTACTTTCACTTTTAAAATTTATAACAAATCATACTCAAGTAGTGATAATAAAAACAAACTTCTAATTTTATGAACTCAAATAAAAATAATTCACTAATAACTAAAAAAGTTCATTGACATAAATCAAGATCAATATTTATTCAAAAGATAAATATCCTCTAAGATCCTAAGCTCCTCAGTGCTTGGTCTCAGCCCTTTTATACTCTTCTAAATCTGAAAATAGAAAAAAAAAATGAGCTTTATGGGCTCAGTAAGTTATCAATATTTTTGAGGGATAAAGTATAATTAATTTTTTTCAAATATAGTAATTAGGAATAATAGATACATACCAACATAATTTAAATTTTCAAAACTATGTCATGCATAGTAATAAAATATAAAATTCTCTCTCAATCTTTAGTCACTATAGCCATGATCAGTCCTATGACAAGATCCAAAAGATATTAGTCCCGAATATAGAATACTCGATCTATCAGCATGTACCAATGATCAGTCTCATTTATTAGCCGCAGAAGAAAACTAGCTCTGATTCACATAGCCATGATTTATCCTATGATAGGATAAAAAGATCGGTTCTAAAAACAAACACACGACGCATCAATATATACCAGCGATCAGCCTCGACTGGCTAGGTTCAGAAGGACTAGCTCTACCAGTGATTAATCCTGATTAACTAGATCCAAGAAAAATAATTTCTAACATGTGGCCAACTATTAATCTCATTGGTTAGATTCAGATCATAGTCTAACTAGAGAATTTTTCTCATAATTTCATCAGAAGCAAATAATCATATTTATTTTCATAATAATATCAAATAAAATTTTTCACATCTTATTTTCAAAAAAAGAGGATAATTTTATTTAGATACTCATATAAGGATAAACATGAATAATCTTACTTTTAAAAATCATGCAATATTAAAATTAAAAAATCATCTCATTTCAAATTTGTAAGCATGCTGAGGTGATACCATGCTTGATCCAATATTTTAAATTATTTTTTATGCATAAAATATATACTTTCAAATTTTATAACTTCTAAATATTTTAATAATTTATATATATATATTTAATTTTTAAATATATGAATATGTACTAAAAATCTAGAGATAAAAGAAAACTTACTATCAGTTAGATCAAAAAATCAAGACCTTTAACTTATGGCTCAATCTCTAGATCTGATACTCCTCTGATATTAAAGGCTCTGATCAGATAATTTTAAAAATATTTTTAGCCTTTAATCAAGAAAAATTAGAGCAAAAAGAAAGAGTCTCATTCTAAAATGTCATTTGGATTGAATTGTTGAGTGAATGTAAATATCTCGGATTAATCTAAATCCAATTAGATTGAGGTCCAATCAACGAAGCAGTTTCACAAAAAGTTGGCTTTTCTATTTTTTTTTCCTTCTTTTTTTATTTTTTTTATTTTCTTCTTTTTTCTCTTTCTCTCTCTTTTTTTTTTGTTCTTTTCTCCTCTCTCTCTTTCTCTTATTCTCTCTCTTTCCTTCTTTTTTTTTCCTCTCTCTCTTCCCTGATCGGATATGGGTTTCATGAGGGGGAGGGTAAAGGGGAGGAGTGGTGGGGTCGGTATTGGTGGTGCGGTAGGGTGCCAACAATGATGGTGGCTTGATCAGCTAGTGTTGTCAGTTTCTAATAAAACAAACTCAACTCCCTGGGGAAGAGGAAAATAAGAAAACTTGAAAGGAAAGAGAGGGGTTTTGGATGATTAAGCTCGGTTACAACACTCGACGGTTACCAACGGTGAGAAAGAAGGAGAGGGAGATAATAGGGGCTTTGATGATGGATCAATCGAGCGGAGATGAGTTTAAAAAGAAGTGTGTAGGAAAGGGGATAAACTCAACCAATTCGTGGATAAAGCTAGTCATTCGCCAACGTTATCCTCCCAAACGATCTTTGGCTATTCCCCACCGATGCACGATTCTGATCTGGTTGCCCTCGTGGCCTTATCTTCTCCCACAACCAAGGATTAGGTAGGGGATGAGGTTTCTTTATTTTGATCAAAAACTTTTGAAAAACTTACAATGAAATCGACAAATCTTGTTGACTTCATTTTGAATCAGATCCAATTACATCAATTCTCACAATAATTAAGTTAACAAATAAGTTGGTCTTTCAAAGACCCTTGAAAAACTAATATCAGGTGAGTGTGAAAACTATCTCTTGCATGTCTATTAGGTCCTGGACTAATTATATTTATAATAATACGAGCAACTAAAGATCAACAATCCATCCAAAAATAAATATATTATTTAAATATACAAAATTATGGAAGTTATAAGGATAATGATATGAAATGACAAATGTTTCTAAATATAACTTATGTTTTAGGGACTGTTCAGATAATTGGGCCTAAATTCCTATAACAATCATGGATTTTGGATCAATATAACCACCTAAATAAATAAGATTACACTAGGCCCATCTTAGTATATGCATAGAGAACCATTATAGCGGGCCGGCCTAAATCCCAATAGATCCTTTTTTTTTTTTTTCCTGCTATGAGATTCGTGTCGGTCCTCTCTATAACGGCTCTCTATAGATATTTATAAAGATGGATCTAGTCCAGTGTCATTTAGATGGTTATATTAGCCCAAATTTATGATTTCTATGGAATTTTGAGCCTAGTCATCAAACGAACCTGTAGGACATAATGATGAGATAAATTTTTTTGGAATAAAATAAGATTATAAGAATATTTAAGTTATATTTAAATATTTAACTAATTTATTGTTTAAAAAAGTTTAAAATATTTGCTAAGTCTTGGTTTCATAAATGGTGGCCCAATCATCTACCCCGGGTCTAGGCTCTGATCCAAGCAGTACCCAGGTCTAGACTTTAGTCCCAGCAGACATTGGCGGAAGAGATTGGAGGATAGTCCTTTCTTGTCTTCGTAAAAAGAAAGAAGAAAAAGTACAAAAATATATAATATTTACATCATTCAATGTATTAATATATGTCCACAAATTGATATATATATAAATTTTACTATAAAAAATTGAAGTCATGGGATACAAGATTTCTTCTCAAACATAACCCTTCAATATACTTGTACACCAGATCTTTGAAACATTTAATTATCCCTTTCTTTTTAGATTATTCAAAATATAATACATTACATTGACTTGGATTTGAATTGGTGCTCTACAAATCAAATTAATTCATCCTGTGAGACTTCGGATCCGCACCTTCGAGTAATTATTCAGATGATACCCCGAAGAGATTTATTTTTTCCGCCACTCTACTTCCTTCGCTCCACTTCGAAAAAAAAAAAATTCTTTTTATCTTTTTAGAGCTTGCCAACTCGAAACATACTCAACAAAAATGATTTATGAGAAATACTTTGATAATTTCATTACAATCGTTATATACTTAATTTGAATCATCCTTTATCTTAAACATGAACCTAGTTTAGCATCCCGAGTTCAACGTTCAAACAGCTAGCGAACCGTGCTCCAAGAAGGCTGGTTGCTGGGTCTGAGAAGAGGCAGGATCAGATAAGCTCCGGTCCGACAAGGCGCGTGATCCCTAGCTTTCCGGTACCCTATCTATCAGCCTCCAAGGATTAAAAGACACGGGCACACTTACGTGCCCGGTGAACGAAGGGAAGACCAACGGACTCCCTTTCACCACCTTTTGGAAGCATCCTACGGACCGTTCCCCCAAAGAGTCAGCTCCTACCATGATACACCACCCCACACACTGAGAAAGTGCTGCCGCCTTTATTGGGATCTTGATAAGCCCACTTCACCTTTTCAACAACTCCACTCCATTAATATCTTTAACCTTTTACCCACCAAAGTTGCTCGCTGGAGAGTGTACACATACGTAGCACCAAATCCACCAACGGGTTAGATAATATGAAGCAGATGCTCTCAAAATTTATGGGTGCGTGAGTGCATGATGGACCTGCCAGCATTAAATTCCAACCATGAAGACGGATTGATTGAACCCATCATAGAACCCGTGACGGCTTTCCCTTGCCTCTAGTAATCAGGACATGATGGACGTGGTGTGGGGGTCCAAGATCCTCTCCCGAGGTGGCCAGGTCCATTAGAATATTATTACTGCGTGTGCCAGTGCCGAGGTTAAAAAAAAAAAAAAAAAGGGATGATTATAGCATGAAGGAAATGAAGCGGGCGCTGAGCCGCTGCCGTCCGCGCACAGGTGGTAAGCTTATCTGGAGGCACGGTCCCAAAAGCAAAGCAAAGTCTCTAGTGATGTCTGAAACATAGTGGCAAGAGCACTTCTTTGAAAGGGGAGTAGCCATGGAAAAGGAATTAGATAAGCGGAAAAAAGAGCAGTTGCATTGTATGATTCAATTACTACTAAACACATGGCTAATAATTAAACCAAAAAAATAAAATAATTTTTATTTTTTTAAAAATAATTATTTTTTATGCATGAAATATTGTAAATATTAATGATATATAAAGATACTTATATGTTGATTATTATTTTTAAAGGGACAGAAAGAAAACATAAATCTAAATTATTGAAGATATATTACTTAAGGATTGAAAGCCCCGCATGCTAAGTAGAGGGGGTGTGACCTCAAAGTACCAATGGGATCTATGTAGTTATCGTGCATTTGGATCTCCCTCCTATGTCTCTTAAAATATAGTATAAACTTATATTATCGGCAAAGTCTGGGTTGTATTAGAGACGTAGACTCAACTAAAACTTTCTTTCACTGCGGTTAGGAGTATCTACAAAAGAGAATCCTTACTTTGTAGCCTGTTGTCGGTGACCATCTTTCTCAAAACCTTTTACTATGGCTAAAACGTAGGGAAATAAACTTGGTGAATGATTAAAAGATAAGAGCAGCTTTTTAGTAGTAAAATTCTTTCTTTATGGTGGCTTCGAGTTTGAATTTTGGAAAGTGCATCTTCATTATTTAAATTACGATAACTTATTTCAAATGAGCCTTCTTTCTCTCTCTCTTCTTTAATAAAAATAAAGATAAAATCTCATTGTTTGTGTTTACACCATATCACACTAACGACTGTGATTTATAAATCAATCAACAAAGACCACCCTATATAGGTTTAAGGTAGCAGGACTATCTTGCACAAGCTGGTTCTAAAATAATGTTAATGTTAATGAAACCAAGTACCAATTAAGTAGTAAGGTATAGGATAGGTACCAATGTAGATCGGATGCCAAGGTACAAATCGAGTACCAAGAAGACTGAATACTAGGATAAGGGTAAATTCTCAAGATGAAAACTAAAGAGATGAGAGCTATAGTACAGGATGAAGGCATAAGTTTACAGAAGTAACTAGCCAGCAATTACTACCATTCATGATATGGGAAGAATAGAAGTACTACTCAGAATAGAGTAGTGCAAAAATGCATGACAATAGATGGAAGTAGCCTGCATGGCACGAATCGATGAGGAAAAAAAAAAAATTTTGGAGAGTGAGACATGGCCAAAAGTTTAATAGAAGCCGCATATAAATGTCTAAAAAATAATTACGGTTTATCTTTCAACAAATTTTTATATCCATTCTCTTTAAATCCCTGCAATTCACTTTCCCTGTCATGTACTTCATAGCTATTAGTAGCATCCGAGTAATGAAAGTACTTGCTTGGATGTTTAAGGTGGTATAACATTTATTATTCTATCCTCACATCTTAAATCTTCATATTTTCTAGTGAGAAACTAGCGGCACATCCTATGTTTGTCGTTCTTAAAAGGAAGGAAAGAAAGAGAGGAAGGATTACCAAATAACGAGAAGACTAGATTCCTACCTCTTTTCTCATTGCATGCATCGAAGAGATATTCTAGGTTCATTTGGAAGATGCCTCAACCAAAATAATTAAGAAACAAAAAAAATAAAAAAAGAAAAGAAAAAAAAGTATTGCATCTATATATGTATGTCTGAAGGTCAACATTATTGATCGAGTAGGACATGCATGTCCTTAGCAAGTTTTTATGTAGTCCTAGACCGGTTAGGATATTGGACTTCTATCATGATTACGATAGAACGCTGGAGCCTTTATATATACATCTTTTTATGATGACCGTCGAGAGAGAGACGTACGTGTATCTCTCTCCCTCTCATATAATCCTTCAATGCAAATAGGTGGTCGAACGTAGGAGGGTCTCTCATGTAGCATGACATGAATTCTTTGAAAAATTCTCACCTTTACTCTATACCTTAATTAAAGCGGGATCATATGATCAGGTTATTGCCGAAATTACGGTAATATATCAAAAGCATGTTGGATCCCATTCAATCTAGATAAGATGAGCTCTCTTATTTCCAATATTTTAAATTAATTTAACTGAATAAAAAATATATTGCTGTTATACTTGTTCGTCACTAATCCATGGGCCTAGCCTATATTTATTATTATGATTAACAAATAATGGAGGTTCAAATCTTGATTATGTTAATGGAAGTCTCATGATTGATGGCAATTGGAGTCGGTTTTTGCTGCTAGAAAAATCTATCTGTTTCTAAGAAAATAGTGAGGAAGAAGCAGGAGGAAGAGGAATAAAGGGGAACTCGATAGATTCTGCATTTTTACATCATCTTTTTAAAAAAATTAAGTACTAATGTGGATAATGCTGGATTTCTTGCACATTCATAGATTAGGCAGCCTATTTGGGCATGGCCCATATCACCACAATACCCACCAAGCCTATATAACGTTTGAGGAAACCTCCACAAGTCATCTAGAGAAATACTTTATGCACCGCGTGTGGTAAACTAAAATTAATATGAAGAGCACCTTTTCACTACATTGGATCACATAGTCACTGTTTTTCAACGTGAATTTAATACATGCAGTTCCACTTTTTTATTTGAAATTTTGATGATGAAAATGCCTTTCCTATTCGAAAAAAATTATAACATCTTATGATAAAATTATGACATCTTATCATATTTTTTTTTCTAAAAGTCATAAAGAGGGAAGGACATTTTTTATATCGAAAATTTATAAAATTTTTAAATGACGAAAATGCCTCTCCCTTCCTTATGACATCCTATATACCGTAAGTCATAATTTGATATGATATCATACCTTTTTTAGAAGCAGAGGAGTATTTTCGTCATTCAAATTTTAAATAAAAAAATAGATTTGCATGCATTAAATATGTTTTAGAAAATGGTGACTACGTGGCCTAATTAAATTAAATGGGGCGGTGCATTTTTTTCTACACCATGCGTACAAAGAATTTCTCGAGTCATCTATAGACTAAAAAATCCATCGGGATTTAGGCTGAGACTTATATGGACCCCCAGAGAACTGATAGATGGTGGGCTGACAGACTTGATTCATATTTATGCGCCTTTAACCACTGGTTCTTGTGCCGATCCTTATTAGTTAGCACTTATCAGAACTTATGTTTAGGAACCATGATATAAATTGGCTGGGATGATAGATGATGATATCCAGTCAAATGCTATGTAGGCCCAGATCACTTGCTTTACCCAACCCTAGTCCAGGCCCTTTTCTACCTTAAGCGGTGGTCCGTTTGGAACAATTATGGGCACCAAACATTTTTAACCTAAAACTGTCCCATATGATTGGGCTGGGCCAACACAAGATCTAGTTTTATTGAATCTTGCTATTTCTTAATCCTATTAATAACTTGGGTCTTAAATGGCCTTACTCTATACACTATTTGATGCGTCAACTCTAAAAAATATTGAGTCCAAGTAATTGGATCTAAGCTTGAGTCCATTAATTTGAAGCTCGGCAAAACCTCCTATTGCCGCTAAAACTTCATACGAGATTATCAGCATGTGGTCGAGTAAGCGCATCCTTGAATTTGATGAAGAAGAACCACATAACAAAGTTCTCTTGTCGGTGGGGATCCTCCGATACTTAATTTAACCAAAAATTTTAAGAAACAATTGAAAGAATCTTGAAAAAAAAGACAGAATTCTCTTTCTTCTTTTGTCCCCGCTTACCTGCCATTTTATAAGAGTAGAGATTACCGTTATTATATAACTTATGAGAATGTGGGAAGTTAACGATCATGCCATGTAACTCTCGAGAATGTGAAGAGTTAATGATCGTAGGTCACGATAGAATGGTTATTTTGAGTTTGCAATGAGTAACCGCTTTGAAACCATCTTTCGAAGAAGTTTGGTCGGATGGTTATTCGGTCAAAGTCCGGATAACAAAACCAGTGACAGATAGACGTATAGTCTAGCTGGTTTGATTCCATCATGTAGTCGGCTTTCCACCGAGTATTTAATAGTTATGCCATCAAGTTGTCATAATTGTCAATTAAGTGCTGGATAAGATGGTCGGTTTAACCAGTATTCTGCCTTAGTTGGGTATCTGAATAATCTATTATAACACCTCCTTTGGGATTTTAGTTAGGCCCACTTTCCACTAGATTGGTGCAATTGATTTGCTCAACTTCGATTTATTCTCCTACATGCATGGTTATGCTGCATAGCATAGTGGAGCCAATTATTATTACATGAAGACATTATGTGACAATGTTGGTTACTTATTATATGAATGCCTTCATATGCTCTCAAGGATCTATTTGTATAGACATATTCTTGTTTTTAGTGGGTTATAGATTGAGCTAAATCGGATGAGACACTTATACTTACTTATCTATACGAGGGGCCATTCTTTTATGGATAAATATCATAGAAAAGTTGATCGACTTTTTTATTGACCAACTTATATATATTCTCACATTTCTTTAGATAGATAAGTTATTTTTTTATGGATAATATTTATCCATAAAATAGAAGAAAGTCTTACCCACCTAGATGGGTAAATCATTTTTTCATCAACTAAAAAAATATTTTTTTATTTTATTTCTAACATATTCCTAACCTTCTAATAACAATATAATAATATAATATTATCATATATATAATATAATATAATATTATTATTAAGCAATAATATTTTATTAATATAATATAATATATTATTATTATAATAAAAGTATAATATAATATAATAATTTATTATTTAATATATATTATATTACATATTGTTGGTGCAGAATCTAGTTGATATCGGAGCGAGCTAAAATGGAGGAGGACGAGATCGTCGCCGGAGACCTGCAAAATAAAGTTTCGTTCGGAATCAGTGGTGGTGGCTCCGGCAAGACCCTCCGACGGTCAAGTCAACTCTTTTGGCCAACAGAAATTGAGTGCTCAGCAATGAGAAGTGAGCTTAGAGTTTTAGAGCGGAGAGGAGAGCTTAGAGCAAGCGTATCTGGAGGGTCCCTTTTTATAGGCAAAGCTTGATGGTGACAGCTGCAGCTGCTTGATGGCGGGCCGCTCGAAGCTACGTGGGGTTCGATGTGGAGAAGATGGTATCGTCAGGCCGATAATGACAGTCATACCGTTCGATAGTAGTGGGCCGCTCGAGCTCTGACGGAGTCTGTCATGGAGGAGGGCGCCGCCCGTAGCGTCGCCTATGGCAGACTAATGGTGATAGTTCATACAGATTTAATAATCGTGGCTCTGAGAAAGTAGGCATTAATTAGTGGACTTCGGCATGCATAAATTTTAGAGAACTTCGGACTCCTGCAAGAGTTTGGATGAAGGAGAAGCTCAGAAGAAGTTTGGCTCATATAAGAGTTCGACCGAAGGAAAAGCTTGGAAGGAGTTCGGCTCCTGTAGGCGTCTGGCTGGAAGAACGCGGAGGGAGTTCGGCCACTGAGAAGTTCGACAGACTGAAGAAGTTCGGTAAAGATCAGGTCGGTTGAAGAAGTTCGACAGGAGCTCGACCGCTGAGGAGTTCGACCGACCGAAGGATTTCAGCTAAGATCCGTTCGCTGAAGCTCTTCCGTGACTACCGGTTGCATTAGACCGAGCATCGAACTGGACTTCGACAGGAGCAAAATTTATTCCCAACACATACTATATTATAATATATATTTTATTTTATTATATATAATATAATTTATTATATTATATTATATATATCTATATTTATGAATATATTATATAATATTATATATTATAATATACAAAATATATATCATATATAATATTAATGGTGTTATGAAAAATATGGATAGCTTTTAACAACTTATCTAGAAAATTAGTAATGCAAAGGAACATAGGTAATAGATTTTTGAGCTATTTTTCAATGTATAAAAGAGCATAGATAAATTATTTTTCAATCTAAATATTATTTAAAAAATTATTCAAAAAAATATATCTTTCTAGATAAATTTTTTACCCTCGAAAGAATGGGCCGAATTGATTACATCATTACATAAAACATGTGCGGGTGTTATTACCATGTCTTCTCTGAATATATCTGCATGCATTCTTGTTTAAAACAATATACCCAATTGTTTTCAACGGGCTGGACGTATTTTAAGAAAATGGTCTATTTGATACTTTTGGACGCGAGCCGAACGAGGATAATACATGATTATACTGGTCTGTTGTACATATTTTGATCCTAATCTGATTTACCTAATCCATTATCTATGTTATTTACGGTTCAGCAAATACTAAAAAAATATGCCTTTTTAGATATAGGTGATTTCATTGGTGACGTTTTTATGGCAAGTTATTTATACATGCATTCAGTCTTTGTGAATTGAGATTGGATGCAAAACTTCAAGCATGATCCATGATTCAATGTAGAACAACGAGATAGGATATATCATGGTTGATCGGATGGAGATCTAACATGGTCAGAGGTGTCTTTAGAGCATCCTGCCTCATTTGATCCAACCATGGACAATTTTGGATTGAAATTTGTTTAAACTCTCCACCGGCACCATTGCGTGTAGCGTAGCGTTTGTGTGCGTCGATCCATCCATCCATCCATCCATCCATCTTATCTTACTATTGTGTATGTGCATGCATGCATATCGTACCATCCATATCATTGAAATAAAAATATTAGTGTCCAGCGGTATAGGCTATCGGGGAAAAAGAACAGCAGCAAAGGATATACGGGCGTGGAGCTATTAAGTTTCCCGATTTTTGGCCGATCATTTATTGCGAGACTTCTTCCTTTAGCTCTTCAAAGTGAATTCTCCATAAAAAGAACTCAAGGTATTTTGTTTTCTTTTCTCTCTTTTTTTTTTTTTTTTCCCACATGATTGCATATTATTACTTGGATTTCTTATTCAAACAAATAAGCGATACCACTCTCCAGCACTCCATATTCGTGTAAATTGTATTTAGAGCTAAGCCTAAATGCAATTTACATATCTGGCTCGTACAAAAGTAAATTGGAACATATTCCTTTGCTTTTGAATATTCTGAAAATAAATTTGCTTAAAAGAACTTATTTACCATGCATTTGAGTGTTATGACATCCGGATATCATGGCTAAAGATAACCCATGTTGGCTTGCCCGGTACATCTAGTTAGAACCATGGAGCTTCCAATATTAATTACTGCTTCAAATATTTCCTTTCTTTGCTGGCATTTTATAATCGATGATGTTCGCTCCACATGGTCCATTTCGTGACCTCAATCAGGTGACACAATCAGATGAATGCAATGATTTCCAAATGATGAGCATGTAAATGGAATCAAGATATCTGTTTGTCTCTAATGCATGGCTAGCTACGAAGTTGAGCATCAATCATGCATACAAGCTCCGGGAAAACAGGAATTGGTTTAATGGATAATCCGATCTTTTGAGCAACGTAAAGGTAGTACCACTGCTGATCTGAAGAGTTAAATTACTTATGGGTATGTAAACATCCCACAAGATTGCACAAAATAATCCAGAAATGGACCAAAAGAGACGCAGCATGATGAAGTTAAAAGACATTCCGTCCGAAGGAAAAAAAAAAAAAAAAAAGGGCAGGTGTAAGGATGTTGGCGGACCAAATTAGTTGTTCCTCTCTTCTCTCCTTCTTGTTGGAAAAATGGAAATAGATAGATGGAGAAGTATTACTTATCATTATTATAAGTGATTGTAGATGAACTGCAAGTTTCTAAATGACATCAAAATGTTCTATTTCTTTGAAATTTTTGAAATACCTCAAAAAAGCCCCAACATCCATGACCTGTTCTAAGTTTGCATCACGAAGTCTCCATTCTGCATGGTTATGCCATGCCAATAATATTTGGGTCCGTGCATGATTGTGGACGATAACAGCCTACGGTCAATGAAAGGTAATTGTCGCATGCGAAATAGAATTGTAGCTGATTTATGTATTAACATGGGGTTCATCAAATTTGATGGCCCAAAGGAAACTCGAAGAAATCATTATAATTTCCTTTGCTCTGTCTTTGATGCAAATATATGTTGTTGGTCGCATTCTCGGTATCATCTTTTGGAAATTGAGGCCTTGTAAGTTCTTCTCTAAAACTTTATTTGAAAGAGGAGAATAGTAGAAGAGAAAAGTAAAGAATAAAGGAGAAAGTAAATACTTTCTCTTATTTGAAAGTTTTTTTTATGAAAGAAATGGAAAGAAAAGAAAAGAAATGGAGAGAAAATAAATCTCCTAAAATCTATAATCTTTTACTGCTCCAAATCGAGCTGATTTAGAAAGAAAAGAAAAGAGAATAAGTGAATCTTTTATAATTTTCATCCTGCCCTTCTAATAATGAAGAACCAAATTAATATTACATTTGAATCCTAGAGTTTATTTTACATCCATTTTAGAATAGGAAAGCTTTCTTATTTAGCTGCTCTAAGCCTTCCACCAATTTAGATTCCTGGGAATGAAAAAAGAGGAAAAACAATAAAAGAAAATGAAGAAAAATTTAAGAAAAATCAAAGAAAAAAGGAAAAAGATTGAAAGATAAGACCTTCTCCTACATATTATTTTTTTCTTTAAATTTATGTTATAGTTATTTTCAAGGATATAAGAATAAAAAAATTATAACATTATTTTCTTTTTCTTTCTTGCTTTCTTCCAAACAAGGAGGAAAGAAATTATTATTTTTTCTTTATTTAAACTCTCTGATAAGAGGAGAGAAATATACTTTCTTTCTTTTTTTTTCTTTTATCTTTTTACTAACATTTTCTTTCTTTTTCTTTCTTTCCCAATCTTCCAAACAAGACGTAAGTACTGAATATAAACTAAAGTTTACATGCCAGTTATGTTCTATGTTATCCAAACCCTTCAATTAAGCCTAAAGTATATGCACTTAACATTTGAGCACGGATATTGCTATGACACTTGGAAACGATGCCTCAGAAAAAAGATCTTAGATATTGAAGGGACCCTATACTTAAACATGCACCTTCATCCGACGCATGAACCCAAGTCCATGTAATATAGGTTATGGTTGCAAAACTGTTGAAAATCTCCAAACTCAATATAGACTACTTTGGCCACTATGGGTGGGGCAGAATGGGGATTAGGAGCAAGATCCGCTATATCGAAAAACTAATTCACAAGCTAAACTTTCAAATGCCATAACTTGGTTATACGACGTTTGATTTCAATATATATATTTTTTAAAATTAGATAGTTTTTCGAGATCTACGATGTCATGTCCCCTGCTAAGAGGGCATTGCTCCTAGTGATCAAGACGAAATTTCTTTATCTCGATCCCAAAATGGACCGGTCAATCCAATTTTTTTTTTAAGATAAAATTTTTATCGGGCTTAGCTTCCAATCTAAGAAGAATCTGGTAGAGCGACATAAGTTAGAGTCGATGTAGAAGTTGAGATCTATCTTCCAAAAAAGTTTAGCTTTTTATAGATTATTTTCACTAGACACGTTTATTCTAGATAAAAAAGCCTCGTTAGAATTAGAACAAAAATCTAACGTAATTTATATTAGAATAAATCTTGTTATTATAAATAGAGACTATGTACCTCATTTTTAATTAATGAAAAAAATAAAAGAGAATAAAAAAAGGGACATGATCTCTACTTTGGAAAAAATTTTTCTTCTATCTTTTTCTTTAAGAGATTCGAGTTGAGTGGATTGAATAAAATCTTTCTTCTCACTGATTGAATCGAATTAGAGACTGCATATTTTGCTCATATTTGTTCATCTGAAAATTGTATGGATGCATTAAGTTGCATGATTCTACTAATTTTAGTTGGTTTGGCTTGGTTTCATGCTCAAGAAAAATTAATGGATTCACGCAACTCTATCATAAATAGAGCATCGTTGATAGCGTTGCAGAAATTGTTTTGAAGGATTTTTTCTCTCCAAATATTTCAGACAAACCAAAAACATAGTTAATCACCGAAAACATCATAATCTGCTTTGTAGCAAGACTTTGCAAAAAAATACAATGATAATGAATTACCAATAGATTTAAAAAAAAAATATTAGTTTTTTGTGTCTAGATTTGAAGCATTTTCTTGTATTTCTAAATAAATTACTTTGAACTTGTCCAGGTAGATTGAAAGAGCATTGTGAAAAAGTTGAAAAGTAAAGCATTTTTTTTTTTTAGTAAAAGGAAAGCAGAGAGCCACCCTAATTTATTATTAAAAAAAGTTAGAGTATAAAATTTATAGAGGAGAGAAGCAGAGAATACTGAAAATCAAAAGAAACATAGAAGTTATATGGCAACACAGAAAATCAAAAGAAAAAAATCTTTGCTGTGAGAAAAAATCTCCTGCTTTAGACAACAATCAAGGTTGATGCCTAGCTAGAGAGGAGATAGAGTTCCAGAGAGTGATGGTGATCTTTGGATCTTGTGGAGTAAATATGTTTTTAGGCTTTGAAGGAATGCAAAGATTTGCACAAAACTGAAGATGGAGAACAATTCTTCTTAAGAAAAATGCGGGAGTTTCATTCTCGCCATATCTCCAGAAGCCACACGTCATTTTGATGCTTCAAAATTCACTTTTCTCTATTTAGTCCAAAGCTGATGCAGATTAAAGGATTGTCGAAAAGCTCCAAGTTGAAGAGAAAGATCGTTCCAAATGCACTGAGTGAAAGGGCATCTAATAAGAAGATGATTAATAGTTTCCAAGCTACCCCCGCAAAGAACGCAACCGTTACTCACGTGCCATCCTTTTCTTCCAAGAATTTCACTGGTGTGGAGCTTGTTTTGAATAGCAAGTTAGAGAAAGATCTTGATATTTTTAGGTATTTTAGCTTTTAAAATTATCTTATTGTAGGGATAGATCAAACCACGATTGTTAATAAACTTGTAGTAAGTGTTAACAGTGAATGCACCATTTTGAGAGAGTTTTCAGCTAGGAGTATCAAGAGCTCGAGATGGTTTTACAGCAGCAAGACTAAATTGGAGAGCCTCCAGTTGTTGATAGTGACTCAAGGAAAGCGGACCTCTAAGTTTGATGTTCCAAGATAAGGATCTCCATGACCATTGTGAAGCAACTGAGCATCTTTTCGATAAGGCTAATTGGTAGAGGTTATAAAAAATGAAGCAAAGGGGTGTAGGGCCACACCAGCTATCCTCCCAAAACCTGATAGAAGCTCCATTCCCTAAGTTAAAGATGAGATAATGCTAGAATGCTGTGAGTTATTTGCTGATATCCTTCCATAAAGATGACATTCTACAGGAGCTTCGCTTTGATCTCATGCCATACTTAGCCCGCACAAAGTAAGCAATTTTAACTTATCTCCTCCAACAGGCATTGCACTCCAAAGTGAATTTCCAAGCCCATTTTGCTAAGAGAACCTTGTTCATCTGTTCAAGGTTTTTGACACCCAAACCTCCTTGATCTTTCGATCTGCATACTAAATCTCAATTCACAAGGCAATGGAAACTACTAATCTCATCTTTTCCTTTCCAAAGAAAAGCACGACGCATCCAATCAATTTTATCGATGACCCATTTGGATAGTTTAAAGATAAACATATAGTAAGAAGGAAGGAAAGAGAGTACCGAGTTCACCAGAGTAAGTCTACCTCTCCAGGAGAGAAGTTTGCCTTTCCACGAGGTCAGCTTTGAATATATTCTTTCTAGAAGAGGCAACCAACAGTGTTTTGGAATCTTTCTATTTGATAGGGGGAGGCCCAAATAGGTTAGGGGAAGAGTACCCATCTTGCAGTTCATCATGAGGGCGAATAAGGAGGATTCGTCAGTAGATATGTTCGAGCAAATGGTGATGCTTTTATGGAGGTTGATCCTCAAACTAGAAGCACCTTCAAATCCCAAGAGTAAAGCTTTTGTTGCCAAGATGCTTTCTTCTTTGCCCATACAAAATGGCAAGGTATCATCAGCAAATAAAAGTCCTTTGATTTCTGCAAAAACAACATTGAACACAATACTTTCAATAAGACCAAGAGAACTTACCCTTAATAGAAGCTTAGAGAGAACATCAGTGGCCAGTATAAAGAGCGCCGGTGATAAAGGGTCTCCCTATCTTAATTCCTATCGACATCTAATCCAATTACTTGGTCTTCCATTCACTAGGATTGCAACTAAGGTTGAGCTAAGAAGACTCTCTATCCAATCAATCCATCTTGAGGAGAAACCTCTAGCTTTCAAAACATCCCAAAGAAAATGCTAGTTCAATTTATCAAAGGCCTTCTCAAAATCCAATTTGCAAAGGATGCCCTTCTGACCCATTCTTCTGTAGTGAGCAAGCATCTCGTATGCACAAAGAAAGTTCTCTAGTATATTCCTCCCTTTAATAAAAGCAGACTGAGAATCATCTATTAGAGATGGAAGAAACTTAGATAATCTATCCGCAAGTACTTTTATAATGATCTTGTATAAGTTGTTGAGAAGACTAATAGGTCTGAGATCACGAGTAGTAAGAATGCCATTTTTGAAAATCAAGGTGATACAAGCATAATTGAGCCTTTCAAGATTGAGAGACCCCTTGAAGAATTCTTCAAAGAGAACCAAAAGATCATCATTAATCAGATTCAAGAACCTCTTGAAGAAAATGAAAGTGAAACCATTCGAGCCAGGAGTTTTCATGTCTCCAAATGAAAAAATAGCTTTTTTAATTTCATTAATAGAGAATTCAAAATCTAAACGCTTGAGGTCAATAGCATAACTGTCATAAAGAAGATCCCAGTTGACAGAAAAGGAAGAGGAAGGAGACACACCAAATAGAGCTTTGAAGGAGTGAAGTTTGGATCTGATGTCATCCTATCTGGTAAACACCACCCCATCATCAAGAAGAGATACTCAGTCCTTCTTTTCTTTGCAGAGGCAATTATGTGAAAGAAAGTTGTGTTATGGTCACCCTCTTTGAGCCAAGTAATTTTAGCTTTCTGTTTCTAGTAAAGCTCCAGATAGAAAATGATCTAGGGTTTTAGGGTTAGATTTCAAAACTTCTTCAAAAATGCAGCGAAAAAGATGAATTAATCACATCAATTTATGGATAAAATAATATAAAATCCTAAATCTAGAATTCTATTACATGATTATAGCATGCTATTAAATCAAAAAATAAAATATCAAAAGAGAAAATTGTTGATTACATCAACAAAGATCTATACTAGATCTAAACTAAATATGTAATAGGAAGATCAGATCATCCTTACCTTTGTATTTCAAAATATCAAGTCTATCTCATGGATTATCTTGGTCAAGATTTTTGCTATATTGAAATATAGTGATGCATTCTTCTCCAATTCTTGGAGTAGTCAATCCCATCTTGATCACTCTCCAACTTCGCAAGTACTTGACTATACCCAAAATCTTTCATTACTAAATTAGAAATTCAATTAGTCCAGTATTAAAGCACAGTAAATTGCTTGCAAGCCACTATGGTGATCTCAGATCTAAGAGATACTTATACCTATATCCTATCAGAGCAATTCTCGACAGTAGAATGCTCTAAAGTTGATCACGTTCAATGACGATGTATTCTTATATCTTACTTGTATATCATACCAGTGTCTCTACACTCTTTGGTTAAGAGGATAATCAACCTATATGGCATACAATGATCTATGCTCGACAAATACTATCATTCTAATTAACAGCTTATTATTTAATCATGAACAATTTTAAGAACTAATTGATAAATTCTCTCTTTATCGAAACTAAATAGTCTTAAGGACTTCATCACAATAATGAAGTTCATTAAAAGATGTATACCTTATGATGAAAATATCAAAATATTTATTTTATTTATTAATAAATTAATTATAATTATAAGATAGTTCAATCATTAATAGATTGATGATTGGATTTGGAACATATTTTTCAATAACTTTCACTTGTCCTAAAGTCACTCGGTACAGTATCTAATACACATCTTTGAGTTATGTTCGTCGAACTCCTTTATTACTAGGGCTTTAGTGAAGGGATCGGTCAGGTTCTCCTTTTTGTCGATCTTCTGAAGATCGACGTCATCTTTATCTACGATCTTCTAGACCAGGTGGTAGTTGTGCAGTATGTGCTTCATCCATTGGTGTAGCTTTGGTTTCCTTGTCTGAGCAATGGCACTAGTGCTGTCACAGTAGAATAAGACCGGACTATCAAGGGAGGATGCTACTTCGAGCTCGATGATGAACTTTCTCAGCCACACAGCTTTTTTCATGATATCTGATGCTATGATGTACTCCACTTCATAAACAGAGCCTGTCACAGTATACTGCTTGAAATTTTTTCAATAGATGACTCCACCATTTAGGATAAAGACATAACTCGACACGCTTCTACTATCATCATAGTCAAATTGAAAGCTGAAGTTAATAAATCCCATAAGTTTCAAATCTGACTCACCATAAATTAACCATTGATTTTTAGTATTTTTAAAATACTTAAGGATGATTTTCACCTCTTTCCAGTGATTCTCTCCTGAATTAGATTGGTATCTACTCACTACTCCTAGTGAGTATGCCACATCTGATCTCGTATATGTCATGGCGTATATGATAAATCTCACTATCGAAGCATATAGGACTCTAGTCATACGCTCTCTTTCTTCAGAAGTTGTCAGATAATTTTTCTTAGAGAAAAATTTTATGGCCTATCAAAAGATAGTCCTTTTTAAAATTTTTCATGTTGAATCTTTTTAACACAGTTTCTATATACGTAAACAGGGATAACCCAAGTATCTTCTTAGATCTATCCCTATAGATCTTCATCCCTAGGATGTAGGATGCTTCATCCAAGTCTTTTATGGAGAACTGAGATAACAACCAAACTTTTATTCTTTATAGTACAGGGATGTTATTTTCAATTAAAAAAATATCATTCACATACAAAATAAGGAAAACCACAGTTGAACTATTTGTCTATTTATAAATGTAGGGCTCTTTTCCATTCTTAACGAAGCCATACATTTTGATTACCATATCAAAATGCATGTTTTAACTTCGAAATGCTTGTTTCAATCTATAAATGAATCTCCGAAGCTTGCAAATCTTGGACTCATCTATACATGTGAACCTTTCAGATTGTATCATATACACTTCTTTGATCAGCTCTCTATTCAAAAAAGTTGTCTTTACATCCATCTATCAGATCTCATAGTCTGGATGGACAGCTATAGCAAGCATTATCCAAATGAATTTTAGCATTACCACAGCGAAGAATGTCATATCATAGTTAATACCATAACGTTAATAATATCCCTTGGCAATCAGACGAGCTTTATAAATCTCCACTTTTCCATCTGTGCCTCTCTTTCTTTTGAAGATCCACTTACACCTAATGGGTTTAATCCCTTCAGATGGATCAATCAATGTTCATACATCATTGACCTTCATGGGCTTCATTTCGGATTTCATGACCTCAAGCCATTTTTTAGAATCAGGCCTCTGGATTGCATCATATAAGTGATCGGATCCTCATCGTTCTCATCGAGTTTGATGAAATCATTATTTCGTACCAAGAAATCATAGTATCTGTCTGACTGATGCCGTACTCTACCGGATTGTCTTAATGGTGCAGGTACATTAGGCTTTGAATTTGATCTAATCAAATTAGATTTAGATTCAGCTACTAGTGTCGATTTTTCTATCTATTGAACTTTCTCAAGTTCAACCTTAGAGGCAACAATTCCTTCACCAAGAAATTTTTTTTTCAAAAAGAATGCCTTAAAGCTGACGAACACTTTTTTGTTCATCAACATGGTAGAAAATATATCCTTTTGATTCTTTGGGATATCCTATGAACGTGTATTTGTCAGACCTATGTCCAAGTTTATCTATAATTAATCATTTTATATAAGTCGGATACTTTCAGACCCTGAGGTGTGAAAGTGCTGGCTTACATCTTGTCCATATCTCATATGGAGTTTTAATTGCAGACTTACTTGAAATCCTATTTAATAGATAGCAAGTCGATTCGAGTGCATATCTCTAGAAGGATATTGGTAAGTTGGCAAAACTCATCATGGATCGGATCATGTATAACAGAGTCTGATTCCTCCTCTCAGATACACTATTATGCTATGATGTACCTGGAGGAGTCTATTGGAAGGGAATTTCATTCTCTCCTAGATATGTGAAAAACTCACTAGAAAAGTATTTTTTTTCTTAGTTAGATCGAAGAGTCTTAACACTCTTTTCAGTTTATTTTTTTGCTTCACTTTGAAATCGTTTAAACATTTCAAATGACTCCGACTTATATTTTATCAGATAGACATATCTATACCTGGATAGATCATCTGTAAAAGTAATGAAGTAGAGATATCCATCTCTGGCACTAGTGTTCATTGATCCATATACATCAGTATATACTAGACCTAAGAGCTTAGTGGCTTTCTCATCTTTTCCAATAAAAGATGACTTGGTCATTTTTTCAAGAAAACAAGATTCACAGGTTGAAAGTGATTCACAATCATTGACTTCGAGGATTTCCTCTTGAGTCAACCATTCATCATGTTCTTGTTAATATAACCTAGCTTACAATGACATAAGTAGATATCAGACACACTATCTAATCTAAGATACTTGCCAGTGGAATAGACTACATTAATAGGTTATGACAACATGTACACACCATTGTTCAAATGTGTAGAGAATATGGAAATATCATTCATAATGACATTATAAAATTCTTTCTTTATTAAAAATTCATAATTATCTTTGGCCAAAAGACCTATAGATATAACATTCAAAAAGAAACTAGGATAAAAATGACAATCACTAAGAATAACTGAATGAAACTTAAATACAAGTTTCAAGATTTCTAGAGCTAGAACTGAAACCAGCCTTCCATCTCTAATATTTAGGAATCTCTCATCTTGCTCGAATCTCCTACTGACCTGCAATCCTTGCAACGAATTACAAATATGGTAAGAGCTATCAGTATCCAATATCCAGTCAGTTTTATTATAAATAGAAAAATTGCAAGAAGTTATCATATAAAGATCTTGCATAGTAACAGCTTACTTCCTTCTTGGCCTATTTGGATCTAGGAAGGCAATATACTGAGGATAATTTCTCTTTCAGTGCCCCCACTTCTTATAAAAGAAGTATTCGGCTTGACTCTTATCGGACTTTATCTTCTTGATTTGGCCTTGCATAAATGTTCCAGCCTAAACTTGTATCTTTTTTTATTTCTTCTTCTTGTTCTTCTTTCTTTTCTTAAAGAATCGAGAATCAGAAGATGAACCTCCCACTAAGTTCACCGACTTCTTTTGGAGCTAGTAATCCTTCTCAAAGTTCTGAAGTAATTCTAAAAACTCGTGATAGTTAACTTCAGACTTTATCATTCTATAATAAGTAAAGAATGGAAGATATAATTTGGGCAATGAGTTTAAAATTGCATCTTTTCCTAGTTGCTCACGCAAGAAAAAATTGAGCTTGCTCAAATACTCCATCAACTCGATCATGTATGGTACATAATCAGTGATAGAAGCTCCATCCCTCATCTTGACGTTGAAGATGACATAACTAGTTTTATGCCTCTCGATGTTATTGGGTGTGCCAAAAGACTTGTTCAATACTTGAAGCATGTCTTCTGACTGAGTAGACTCGAATCTACGACTGAACTCATCACTCATGGCTGCCAACATATGCAACACCCCATGATTCGATCATCGAGCCATTTCTAGTAAGTGTCTCTGACCATTCCACGTGCATTAGGTGTTGGCTCCTTGGGTGTCGGATCTATCAGTACATATAAGATCCATTCATACCACAGGACTATCTTCAACTTTCGGTTCTAGTTACCAAAGTTGGATCCCACCAATTTATCATTGTCTAATAATGATCGGAGCAAAAGAAAAGTAGCCATGTCTGCATCAAGAAAAAATAAAATCTAATTAGTAATTAATTTATTAAACTTAAAGATTTGAATTTTAATCAAAATATTTTTTCATTATTTTATTCGAATTGGTAGCTCTACCTCCAATTTGAGAAATTACCTTAATTTCTTAGTAGGTACTAGAATTCATATAGACTGCACATAAGCCCAACTTTGATTGGTCAACCCATGTACATTTAAAGGTAGATTCATAATCAATTATTTTTTTAAATAATTTCTAGCAATTTAATTTTGCCCCACTTCTTAATCAGTAGACTTTGGCCTCTACTAAAAAGGTCCGATTATGTCTAATCATTAATATGACCATACTTGATCCATCTAACCGATAAATGATTAAGCCTAACTTTGGTTGATCAATCTAACCATCATTTAGGTAAATGTGACTAAGAAATCATATTATGAATGATAATTTCATTAGCTGATAAGCATCAGACCTTTGGGCCTCTAATGATTATCAAACTAATGGACACATTATCATCCACTTAATGGAAGGCAATGATCTAGTTATCACCATAAGTATTTTATTTTTAGAAATCTAATAATTTTAGAAGATTTAATTGATTTGATTTAAGAAAGATGAAAAAATGAACCAGCCAATTTTGATCCTCCCACTGACTTCATCAAGTCAGATAAAAAAGGATCTAATTCAAGTCGGTATTAGGAACACCTAAATTAGTCACACTAATTTATCTAATTGACATGGATGAGCCCAAATCACCAAGTGATCTAATCAAAATCTAACTCACCAGGATAGCCAGGTAAGTAAGATCAGTGGAAGGGATATGCCATTAACTCGTTAAAGATTGAATCAGTGCAAGTAGCTCTCAATTAAAAACTACTGGTTAGATTATCAAACTTACCTTAGATACCATCCGATTTATTAGTTTCAGTTTGACCAACCTAATATTTTAGGTTTGACCACGTAGTCAGGAATTAAGTCTATCTTGGTTTTTGTTAAAGATATGGACTTGACCAACTACAACTATTGTAATTGATCTAGAGAATCCTTAATCTAATCTAAGATAACTATTGATTAGATTTAGTCAATTCTCTAATTAAGTTCATTCTTTAATCTAACCTTAGGTCTAACCTAATTAATGGATCTAATTTTTACTAACCCATTAATCCAATGTGTTATAATTTGTATCTTAGGATCTTCAATTCATAATCTTGGATCCTAATCAATCAATCCTTAATTCTTAATTAAGTTTTGGACTGAGGGTTGGAGTTCGGCATTTCAAAAATAATTTTCATATTTATAAAAAATTTTGATAATACGATTCTACCAATCAGTTGCATGTTTGATTCATAATCAATATGCACATATAACAAACATGAAAAATATTTTAGATCTAATCTAAACATGAAACTATTTTAATTCTAATCAATTATAAATCATTTTAGTTCAGATCTAACATATTTATGATGATAAAAATTAGATTAAAACTCTTTTAATCAGATCATAAAGTTTTTTAAATCTAATCTAAAATTTTATGATTGGAATTTTAAATTCGTAGGTATTGGGATAACCTCTCCACTATAAGGAATAAATCTTACAACAGGACAACCTTATAGTGCATGCAATCTAAAATTTTATTTTCAGATTTAATTATCAGATTATAAATTAGATCTAACCTAAAATTATAATCTAATCGTGTATAAAATCATATAATAAAATAATCTAGGCTCTGATATCAATTGATGAAATCTGATCTAGGATTTTAGGATTATATTTCAAATTTTTTTCTAAAATATAGTGAAAAAGATGAATTAATTGCATCAATTCATGGATAAAATAATATAAAATTTTATATTTAAGATTCTATTACATGATTATAGCATACTATTAAATTAGAAAATAAAATATTTAAAAAAAATTATTATATCAACATGGATCTATACTAGATCTAAACTAGATATGTAATAGGAAGATCAGATCATCCTTATCTTTGAATCTCGTATTTCTTAACTTATTGATCCAGGCCTGAGATGGTTGCTCTGAGCTGCACACACGTCTAGCCCCTACGAGTTGTCTACACGAGCCTTCGATCGTAAGTCTGAAGTCCGATGCCCAAAAATCAGTACAGTATGTTAGTATTATGCTAATCTTTCTTCGACGGTTGATCTAAATCTTTTTTTCTTCAAGCTTGGACTCTTCAACTTTCAAAAGTCAAGGAAGACGATACATGATTCTGAGACATCTCTCAAACACTCACAAAGATGAAGGAATAGAAGTGGAAGAAAAATTCTAGAAGAAGACCCTCTTCTTCTTATTTTTTCTCTCACCAAAGCACCTAGATTGGTGCCTATACAATTCCCACACCTAAGCTTTTTCTCTCCTAAGTTTTTCTACGCCCCAATAGCTCTTTCAAGTCTCTAGAATCTCAAAAAAAAATCAGATAAAAAAACCTTTTATATATGGAGATAAGGAGCAATCCTTGACTAGGTCAAATACGTAGTCAAGAGATATCTAAATGGGGCTAGACTTGGGGTGTCCCTCTCCTTCTTTTCTACTATTGACCACCAGGTTTAGTCACACAAAACCTCTCTTAAAGCCATAAAAAAAATACCAAAAAATCAAGAGTGTGGGTGGCTAAAGAGGGAGGAGTTTTAGTTGCTTAAAATTCTATCTCATAGAATTTAAATCAACTCAAACTCCTTCTTTGACTTGGTCCACCTTAAAATTTTCATGTAAGAAAGAAAGGAGGGACTTGGGGCACGCATGGAGGCCTGGGAGAGAAGATTTTTACGAAAAAATCCAAAAAAAGAAAATGCATGGACGTTGGAAATTAGGATTACTTGATCCTTCGATCAAATTAAATCATGATTTAATTAATCTAATTAGATTAGATCTTAGTCCAACTAATAATCTAATTAAATTAAATTAAATTTTAATTAATTTTTTTTAATTAAATTAAAAATTAGGTTGATACAAGTCCTAATTGAACTAGGACTAGTTCTTTCTTGCAATTGACTCATCCAATAAACCAATTAAACTTGATCCAATCAAGCCCAAACTAAATCTAATTAAATTATATTTAATTAGACTTAATCTTAGCCCTCTGGCTTAATCAAATTAAGCTAAATAGCAAATGAATTGCTAATCGATTCTTCTATAACATTTGCTCTAGGTCAAACATCAATCCTATTGATTGTTTGACCTATAAATGATTTTTAATCATCGATCAACCATCCGATCAGATCGAGAACTCTTATGTATGTGATTCTATAGGTCCAAACCTAAGTTTGTAGCATAAAAATAATTTTTTATACCAATCGAAGTGACCATCTAGTAATGGTACCCGATGACGGATAGATCGAATGTGTAAAATAACATCCTTAAAACTCATGTGGATATAGTTTTCACAAAATTCATCCTCTTGATCAAAATGCTCGTAGGATACCTCAGAGTTTAACTGTCAATCCTGATTAGATCATTCACATTGTATTTCAAAATATCAAATCCATCTTATGGATTATTCTAATCAAGATTTTTGCTATATTGAAATACAGTGATGCATTCTTCTCAAACTCTTGGAGTCGTCAATCTCATCTTAATCACTCACCGACTTCGTAAGTACTTGACTGTGCCTAAAAATCTTTCATCACTAAATTAGAAATTCAGTTAGTCCAGTATCAAAGCATAGTGAGTTGCTTGCAAGCTACTGTGATGATCTCAGATCTAAGGGATATTTATATCTATATCCCATCAAATCAATTCTCGATAGTAGAATGCTCAGAAGTTTGTCACGTTCAATGACGATGTACCCTTATATTTTACTTATATGTCATACCAGTGTCTCTATACTTCTTGTTTAAAAGGACAACCAATTTATATGGCATACAACGACCTATGCTCGATAAATATTGTCGTTCTAATTAACAGCGTATCATGAACAGTTTTAAGAACTAATTAATTAATCTTTTTTTTTATCGAAACTAAATAGTTCTAAGGACTTTATCACAATAATGAAGTTTATTAGAATATGTATACCTTATGATGAAAATATCAAAATATTTATTTTATTTATTAATAAATTAATTATAATTATAAGATAGTTTAATCATCAATAGACTGATGATTAGTTTTGAAATATTTTTCAATAATTTTTTTTTTACATATATATCGATTATTTTAGGATTCTTTGAGTAGCAAGTTCGAGTGATGACAAATTAGTAGTTTTCTCTTCCTTATTAAGAATTTCAATATCATGCAATAATTTAATTTTTAGTTTATTTTTTTAAAAAAAAATTGTCTTGGCCCATAACCTGAGAGCATCCTCCATCAGTTGCGCTTGAAGTCGGTGTACCAGATGTTATAATGAAGGAGAACCAAGTTGATGGGTTAAGTAGACATAAGTGCAGAATTTAAAAGATGAGCCGGAGAGAAGCTGCAGTCGCGATGGTACTAGCATTGGAGTTGAAACCAGTACTTCTAGAGGGAAAAGTAATGCATCCACTGGTGGGCCTTCAAGCTGGTAATTTGCTGGATTGCTGCACTTCATTTGTGTTGCATAGTATTTTTCACCTTTGCAAAATTTGATTTTTAACAGCACCTTATTTATCCGGGGTGAATTTTTGCTCGACATAATTGTGATCACTTTATACCTGCAGGGATCCGTACTCAAAGGGTATTTCATCATGTTTTATTAGAAGTTCTCAAGATCTACCTGGTAATCACTTCAATTATTTTAGGCACCCCCTCAACCTTTTCATTCGAGAAAAACCAATATGTGCGACATGATGTTATAGTAAATTTTGCTGCTAACTAGGTACTGATGTCCAGATCTGATGTCTAAATTAGATTTCTGAATTTTTAATATTGTATTTAATTTGGAAGAGAAGTCCTAGTTTATACTCCAAGGTTGGATATGGTGTCCATTATGGGAATAAAACTTGTTTTGGTTCTTGGTTATTGTTCAAATCAGATTTAATGAATCCTATCTTTTGCCATAGATTGTTGCATATCTGATTAGTATCCCAGAATTGATTCATAAATGTTACTAGTTGTCCTTTATTGTCAAATTAAGCAGTTCTGCTTAATTGTAGTTCTTAGTGCGCGGGTCTTAGTTTAGGAGACACCACCAGCTAGCCTTGCAGAGAACCCTTCCAGAGTTTGATGTCTTTTGGCACATGTTACCAGGTGCAGACGTTAGGGTCTTACCCAATTTTTTAGTTCATGCAATAGACAATGCCATCAAAGTAAAATAATCCAAGGATCTTTCCAAAATTGTATCAACGAGTTTTGAAGTTTGTCACTGAAGTAAGTTTGTTTTATTTTGAGCAATATTAAAAAAACTCTTTGGAGCACACCTAATTTTTGTTTTCCTATTTCACTAAAACTTGTTCTATGCTGTTCTATTTTCATAATTTGTATTTAACATTGATTGATGTGTTGGATCTCAAACAACTACCTGGTATCTCAAGTTAACATTATTCATGCTACCGTGAGGGTTTTTATAATCGAGCAAAATCGGAGTTTATATATCTTTTTGGTGTTCTTTAGTGCCCCGATATTCCAGTTTTGCTATACTTTCTCGATGTTGTATTTTGCCTTCTTTTATTTTTATTAGGTTTTGGCCAATTGAATTTTTGACTCCTTCCATCATGAAAATTATTGCTTATAATATTGGAAGGTTAGAATCATAAATACCATAAATTTGCTTAGGTTGACTGCATCCAAAAAGGTTAGCCATAAAGTATTAATTAGGTTCCTTAGCTTTGTTTAAATATCCAAAATATACCGAGTGTAGGGCCGATATGAAACCGATATTCAAATCCATTCAAATCCAATCACAAGGATCACAAATCCTATCAAAAACATCACAATCAAGTAGTCCATGATCAAAGCAAATGAACGTGTGCTGTAATGTCCCCTAATCCTTATGATTTATATTGATACTATTTATAACAACCTAAGACATCATCAAAATAGCAAGCTTGAAGGTATTATTTAGAATTTTTGGCCTTCTATACATACTTAAGATCTACTCAATGCATCATCGATACGCAACTAAATATAGAAAAATTATTTTAAGAGCAATCTTTTAAGCACGGGATGGACTATAATTTTCTTTTCTCCCCTTCTATTATAAATTTGGCATCTAATCCCTCCTTTAACACCCCACACCTGTAAAGAAAAATAAAAGCATGGGATATACTTCATATCGCATTGAAGTTGGCTCTTGCTTAGTTCATATGTCCAGTTTGTAGGATGTAATAATCATATAGTCGTCGAGCAAACTAATTTTAATTGACTCGAGTAGCCGAGCTCGCTAAAAAATTGAATCAACCTTTTAGGTCTGGTTTTCATATGGCTAGGCTAGGACTGATGTTCTGATGAAAATTATCATCATAGTTCACATACATACACATGAACATACCCAACTGCATGCATGAACATATATATTTATACATACATATATGATATCGTACATGATAGAAATTTTATATGTTTCAATCTATTCATGTATATATCCAAATTCTAGGCAATGATCGTCTCTGATAACCAATAAATCTACACTAATAATAACAAAAATTTGGTGTAATAAACATGATTACATTTTTATTAGGTGTAAGTTGATAGAAAGTATGGCCGAAAAAAAAGAAAAGCACTCGTATAGCATTGCCAAGCAAAACTTTTTGAGTTAAAGCTTCTGAGATTCAAGTGCCAAACTCTATTTCGAAGAACAAGCACAATGTAATGATCATAGCAACACAGGTTTATTGTTCATTAATAAATATATCCAAAACGATAAACCCATTGCCTATCCAAAGCATGCAGATGAATAAATTCTGACGAGAGACCTATGCTGCCAAATAACGAGCAATGGCACGAGCAAGGTTGGTCAAGTCCGAGAAAGCAACGCCCTCTTTAGTGATCGGTAGCACCCCTAGCTCGTCGCAGCTCGCCGGCACCGAGATGGCGACATTGAGCACAGCTTCGGCACCACGGTTGAGCTTTGATGCCACAGAATTGGCCGCCCATCTTAGAGAAGGGATCAAGTCCGAGTAGAGCTGGTGGCAGGCCTCCAAGGCTTTATCAGCGTGTGGACTGGAAACATTCTTTAAGAGCTCCTCAAGTTTGGACTTGATGGCCGTGGCTTGGGGGATGGTGAGGTTGACAGCAATAACCCCTAGCCCATGGACGTCAGCGGAGGCACTACTGGGATCAGTCTTAAGAGTGTTGATGCAGTATTCTGGGGTGACATAGTCGGCCCCAAGACTACCACATAGTTGTTCGAGAGTAGTAATGGCAGAGAGGGTGGAGCTTTGGAAGAAGAAGATAAGAGCAAGAAGATATATAGATGTAGAGGGCCTCATTTTAATTTACTACGGCAATTCTGATGGTATAGATGAAAAAAGGTGAGATATATATATATATATATAAAGGCTCGTTACCAATACAGGTTTCAGGATTTTTCACACTAATATTGAAAACGAGTTACGCAATTATAGGGATATGATAAAGATGTATTATAATTAAGGATATTGGTAACCTGTATAATATCATAAGGATTCGTTTCCTCATATATCATTATTTGTTTCCTTAAAATGTGTTTCTCGTGTGCCATTACTTGATATGATCTATTTTAGTTATTATTAATTTTCTCCGTCACAAGGAAATATATATATATGCTATGATTTGTTTCTTTGTATGCATTATTTGTTTCGGATTTGCATGTATGCCATGATCTGCTTCCTTTAGAGTGGGAGTAAATCTTTGTGGGGTTAGCACATGTGGTTGGTGAGGTAGATTAGGTGGCATTAGCTAGTGATATATTATTAAATGTATTCGATGGATTTCATTTTAGATAGATATGGAAACTTTTGTTTTCCATAATTATAACAATCAACATTGCATCAAGAATGTTTGCAATATATTTCGTAATTGCTTATAAAGCTATTTTAGTTAAATCAATGGATGGTTCAAATTCGACGGATACTCTATTTATAAACAAATAAAATTGTTTAAGTTCAAATTCAATCGATACTCCTATTTATAAACAAATAAAATTATCTAAGAAAATATGTTAGAAAAAATTAAATTGCAGCATAGTTGGTCGTACCACGTAGACCATGCTTTGTATCAGACCATCCATAGTGTCATATTTTTTGCCCATGATGAGTTAATCCATAATAACATGGTCAATCCAAATAAATTATTACTAGATTTCTATTTTCAAAATTTTAATATCTCTAAATTACTCTGAAATCTAATTTCTTCATCTGACTTAATATAAGATGAAATAAATAAACAAAAAATTTAGAATATACCTTGATTTAAGAGCTAAAGCGCCCATGACCGCACCCGTCCAGAAAATGAAGGCTGGACATAGAAAAGATCTGCATATGAAAAAGAACAAGGCTGGCCAAGAAATAGCGCTGCTGGGTGGTCCAGATCCTGGTGACTCATGGCATGATGGCTTTCATCAAAGCTTGGTTCCAAGGATGCATGTCGAAGTCCAGATGGTCGCAACCGATTGGTTGAGGACCTCTACCTGGTGGAGTAAGAATCCGGGACCGTCTAGGTCCACTAAAGCATGTAGAGAGAGATTGAGATGAAGAAGGGACAGAAGAGGGAGGAACGAAGGGAAAACCTTTCGTGGCCCTCTCAAAATCGGGATAAAGGAAGGAGGCCGGTGGCTGAAACGTGGCGATGGCCGGCAGGCAGCGGCTTACGGTGACGATAGGCGGCATCAAGAGACCAGCAACAACGGACAGCAGCGGGGGAGCTAACCAAGTACTCAAACCACAGTGGGGAATCTGGTGATGGTGACAATGGCAGTCCCACTGGACGTGGTTGGTCTGAGCCACTTCAAGCCGGCCCAAAACGGTTGCCAATGAACCGGCCGGTTAATTGTTACATTTTTGTTTGGTTTCAGCCACAAGCATCTAAATTTCCAGGAGAGATGATAGTGCGAAAAATAGATGTTAAAAGCAAGGTGGAGAAGTATAGAAAACCCATTTGAGTTCATTAGCAGTTTCACCATCGTAGACCACCGTAGAGCTTCAGATCTTCCCTGATTTTTTTTTCCTTTCCCACTTGGTTCATCCAAGGGATGGATTATAGTGTTGATCACTTCTTGGTGACGTGATTTTTCTTGTAAGGTCCTCACTCGCCATTAGTTTGTGAAGAGTCAAGTTTAATGGATGATTATAAATTTAGATCTTATTTGGCTGAGCTTTTGAAGTGCGAAAAAGTACTTTCTGATCCTCCAAAAATATTTTTGGATGATACAGTGATGTTTGGTAAAAAATTAAAAAATTATTTTGGCTTTGTTAGAAAGCTGAAAAAGTCTACTTGGGAAGCTTTCTTCAAAAATGCTTTCTGATTAATATCAAAAAATTATTTTAATTTAAATAAAATTTTTTTAATGATCAAAATGCCCACTATCTTATATCATATCATATTACATCATTATACTATAATATAATAATAAATTAATATTATCATATATTATAAATATATAACATAATTAATTATAGTATTATTATATTATAAACATATAATTTGATATAACAATAACTAATAATATAATAATATTATTATATTATAATATTATAATATATTATATTATATTATAATTTATTATTAGATTAGATTATAATCCATCATGTTATCTAACATTATATATTACATCATAATTATAATATTATATTATACTATTATAATATTATTATATTATATTATATTATATAATTAATAAATATAATATTATTATAATTATGATGTAATATATAATGTTATATAATATAATGGATTAAAATTTAATATAATAATAAATTATAACATAATATATTATATTATATTAATATAATATAATAATATTATTATATTATTAGTTATTATTATATCAAATTATATTTTATAATATAATAATACTATAATAGATTATGTTATATATTTATATAGTATAATATTATATTATATTACAATATTGTATTACATTATATGATAATAACAAAAAAATATTTTTAAAATATAATAATATTTTAGTTATAAACATAATATAATCTATTATAATATGATATTATTATAATAATATAATATTATATATATATATAATATAATATAATATAATAATATAATATAATATTATAATTATTATAATATAATATATTATAATCTATTATTAGATTAGATTATAACTAATATTATATCATATTATAAATTATATTATAATTATAATAATATTATATTATATTATATGATAATAATATTATATAATATAATAATATTTTAATATATAATATTATATTATATTATTCTTTATTATACCATATTATGTAATATTTTTTATTATCATTTTATCATATCAAAAGCACTTTTTTATTTGAGTTGCCAAACATATGTTAAAATTTCAAAGCACTTTATAAATGTGGTTACCAAACAATAAACAGCTTTTTATAAAAACTCTACCTCCAAAAGCTTTACTTCTCAAAAGCTCTACTTCCAAAAGCTCTACTGCCACCAGCAATCCCAAATAGGGCCTTAATCATAGGAACATGAAGGGAGAAGAGAAATTTTTATATATACTTCCAGAGATTCATGAAAATTTTATTCAAAACCTTTCATCTCTTTTAGATGCTATTAAAAGTCCTCCTGCATGGCATCACGTCACCTATACTCCACGCACGGTTGGACAAGTATGCATTAATGGCATGATTTGTAAATACCCCTCAATGCCATCAATAAATATAAGTTACTGCATTTGTTTACATGTTGCCATGTGCTCAATAGATAATTATTATTTCGAGGTGGTATAAACTCTTTTGATTAGCCAAACTTGTATAAACATTAAAATTTTAAGAAGCACCATCTTGTTCAGAGAAATAACAAAAATATAAATTATCACATCCTCGATCCAAAATTATGGGTTATAGCAACCACCGCATACTCATAAAAAACTCTCTATATATGCATGTAAGGCATTCCAAATACGATATCAATGCATTATAATAGAAATTAATAATAAATTAAGTCCAAATTTAACTAATTAAAATCAACTTTAATCTCTCATAAAATTTTAACAATATTTAAAAGTTTTTACATCAATTAGATCTTGAATAATAATCCTTATAATATAATAATAAATCTATATCTAAAATTGATTGATACTATTGATTCTCATTTTTAAACTCATTTTCAAAGCAATTTTCATATTCGCAATTAAGAATCTGAATCTGAAAAGAAAGAAGAGATAATGAATCCAATAGTCCAGTAAATAATGAATATCGTAATAAAAAATTTTAAATATATTCATAAAATATGATGTTTGAAAATAAATGTAATGAATAATATATTCAATGCTAGTTAATGCAAGTCAAATCTTTTTAAATATTCATATATATACATAATCATAAATGCAATTCGAAACAAAAATATATAACTCAACAGTTTAAATTTCGACTATGCTTATGCTTTGTGGCAGAGCCAAAGCTCAATAATCAGAGTGTCAATGTATAACCCTTATTGACATGATCCATTGAATATTAATGTATAACCCCTACTAATAGGATTTACTGAATATTGATATATACCCCTCATTGGTAGGATTTATTAAATATCAATGCACCACCTCCATTGATAGGATCCATTGAATACCAATGTATAACCCTCATTAGCAAGATCCATTAAATATCAATATATAATCCTTATTAACAGGATTTACTAAGTACCAATGTATAACTCTCATTAATTGGTAAGGTCAACTGAATATAGTTAGACTGAGAGCTCAAATTTGATACATATCAAAGCACTTTTACAAGATAATATACATACATACATACATATATATAGATATAGATATAAATACATACATACATATATGTATGTATGTATGTATACATATACATACATACATAT